>JAPDSC010012291.1:141048-155893 GCA_026290005.1 Latrodectus geometricus | reverse complement strand
TATATTATATTTCTGAATAGAGTAAATAATACATGTGTGTAGAATTTAGAACAGAATAAAAGAGCAACTTCAAAATTAAATAGAAAATCTACTGAATTTCTTACATGTATACAAATGTATATTTTTCAGTATTACAAAATGTATATTTTTCATTTCTAGTTGTTTACAATTTCATATAAAGTGTATTTACAACAGAAATCAATTTACTTATACATATAGTGCATAGTTTTCAGTTACTGTTATACAAATGATAACTGTATAAAAATATGAAATTTTATATTCTTTAGCTTATGGATGTTTTGAAGCAAAAATAACTTATAACAAAAATGCAATATAAAAGTTTCTTTTGAAGCAATATTTTTTGTAATGTTTTACGGCGAATGAAATATTAAATATTATGAACTTCGTAATTATTAAATTGTTAATAAAGCTTTTAAAACAATAAATCAGCAACGAAAATCTTTTGCTTTCTAAATAAAGGAAGTTTCCTGCATTAAGATCATTAAGATCTAGGAAAGATTTTAATTATTCCTTCATTAGTGAAATGCATTAATGCCTCTTCGAATTGTATCGCAATTAATAAATTATTTGTGTGAAATTAAAAATAATATAAAATAATTCCTCTTTTATATTAATATACACTTTTATTATTTGAAATCAGTAATAGGTATTTGACAAATTATTGTTATTAAAATGTATGGAGAAGCATAGTTTTAAAGAGTTATATATATATATATATATATATATATATAAAGGTGTACAACTCTTATAAAATTAATTTTTGGTATTTCTGTATAAAAATTACTCTGCAAGTAATTTTTATACAGAGATAAATATATTAAAAATATTTGAATGTAAAGTATTAGTAACTTTCTTTCTCTCTCTCTCTCTCTCACACACACATAAATGAATGTATGTCTGTTTGTATAAAAATAATAAATTTCAAACCACATTAAATGATTTGTACTTCATTTATTAATTTACTTAACTTACTTAAAAAGGAATAGAAAATCAAATTTTTTGAAATCCTTAAAATATTTTACATATAAAACCTAAAATAACCTGGTTTTTCGACTGAAGAATATATTTCCATAAGAAATAATTAATTTTTTGAATCTTGCCAATTGTACCATTATGTAATATTTGAAATATTTCTCCTCTTCTTAATCTTATACATTTTTCCAAGTTTTAAAAATTAATGCATTTTATATATTGTTAAATATAATATAAAATAAAATAGAAGAATATTTTTGACAAAATTTTAAACCTATATATATATATATATATATATATATTAGAAAATTATTGAAAGCGTATTATTTAATTTTTTAAATTTATTAAAATAGTTAATATATCCTTATGTATTACATTTCCATTTTTATATGATAGATTTTTAAATATTTATTAATTTAGTTTTGTATAGAGGATTTCATCTAAAAATTCTAACAAAACACATTTATGCAAATAAGGTAAAATTTTAATATTAAATTGAACTTACATGTTATGTGACAAAAGAATTTTACATATCATGCCGGATAAAATTTTAAATTCATTATAGTGAAAATAATTAAGTATTTATATTCATGAAATACTGATGATTATGTAATATTCGCAATTAAATGTTTATGCGTTTTTAATTACAAACTTTTCCTTTTTAATTTGGTCAAATTATTTCTAAAGAAGTGTTCTCTAATTACTTGTATTCTATTCGGGTTTATTCTGTGAAAGTTTTTATAAATGAGAAAATTTAGCTTTATACGACCTTTATTGAATTTTAAAGTAAAAGATTCTTTTTAGTTAGATGTTTTCATAAGGTTATTTTTTTGACTTAAATAAAAACTTGAAGAGCTGTTTACATTGAATTGTATGACTTTAACAACCAACATCATTAATCCTCTTACAGTTGTTAAACCAAAATAAAGAAAGTTTTTAACGCATCCTTGTAATTTATTTTATAAAAAAATATACTTTTTTTTTCATAGAAGATTTACCCAGTGATTAGATAAATCTCTTATATAATGAACCTCATATAGAAAATAAAGTTTGTCTGCAATTGTTTTTACCGTTATTAATGTCGTTATATTAAAAAGAATTGTTTACTTAGAATTTAAATACTTAAAACAATTACACCGTTATGAAAGCATTTTGGGAATTATATTTCTTAGTTTAACAATAGTAAATTTACACTAAATTATGTTTATTTATAAGCAAAATAACACCAACTATTGATTTGTATTTTAGAATTAATCTAGAGTGAAAACAGAATTTATTTTACATTATTTTGACTGAATGATGTATTATACTCAAATAATAAAAGCAAAATTTATCTTGTTGAATGTATTTCCTTTCGAAAACAAAGCCAAGAAATAAGACACTGGATTCAAGTATTTTCCTAATAGACATATTCTTCAAAATTTACAATACTCCAGCATCATTTTTGTTGAAAAAATTGGATATAGAAAAAATAAAATAAAATAATATTCTTTACTCAGTGAATCACATTGACACGTGAAGGAAAATTCCAGGGCTATGCCAGTTTTGTGAAAATACTTTTCATCTTTCTGAGAGACAAAATATCTTTTATTCATTTGATATATTTTATTCGTTTTTTAGAAGATAATCTGAGATATACATTTTCATATTCCGTAGAATAATATTAAAAAATAATATTAAGCATTCAATTAAATCAAATTGCTTGAAAATATAATATTTCAATCTAAAATTATATATATGGGGACTCTAATAATTATTACTATACCTTTAATAATCTCATCAGGAACTTAAGTTTAAATAAATACACTGACTGCATAGGAAATGCAACACCATAAAATATTGGATAGAATGTGATAAAAATTGATACGCAAACAGAGCATGCACATATAAATAAGTGACGATATTTACAAAAATATAAATTTAGACATTGCCGAAATATACAGAAAATCAGTAAGTAGTATGGCCGCCTCTCGCGGAGATGCAAGCAGACACTGTGTGAGGTAGAGAGTCAATTAACGTGTGGACAGTGTCCTGGGGGATAGAAGCTCATATAGTTCTGAAACATTCTTTACAGTTTGTCCTCCAACGGAGGCTGGGGCATAACAGACAAACGATGTCCAATCCCGTTCCAGATATGCTTTATCAGGGAAAAATCAGGGGACATTGCAGGCCAAGGAAGCAACTGGATATTCTGCAAGGTTTATCTTCTGACTGGTGCCGTGTGCGATGTTGCGTTATCCTGCTCGAAAATACTATCTTGCAGCTACTGAAGGTAATGTAGCACAACAGGATGCAGCACCTATTCAACGTACCGTCGTGACGTCAATGTGCCTCTGATGCGTACTAGAGGTAATCCACTATCGTAGCTGATTGCACCCAAAAACATTATTCTTTGTTAGAATTGGATCTATTATTCGAATTGGCTCTATCTCCCCTAAGCCTCCAGACTCTCACCTGGTGATTATTATCAGTCAAACAGAACCAAGACTCGTCTCTGAACACCACATTCTGCCATTCTGTCTTCCATGTGGCTCGTCAACCAACGTGCATTTTACATTAGTTGCATGTTCCGAGGCGTAATCTCCGAAATTTGCATATTTATACGACAAAAACTTCGTGGTGTTGCATTTTCTCTGTCAGGCAGTGTATATACATACATACATATATATTTAGATAAAATGTATTTGAGCTCGCCCGCTTACCAATTTCGGTCGGCGCCAAACATAATGAAATTGCAAGGAAGACAATATAAGCAAATTTAATAAAACAAATGAAAAGCATAAAATAACATATATATGTTAACTGTAAAATCTATGTTTAAAGATTTATTTATTTTCAGCAAAATCTTGATTTTGAAAGGGAGAGGAATAAAAATTAATCTCTATATAACAATGTCTTCGCGCAAAGAGTAAAACAATGAAGGAAGAATTCAAATCATACGAAACTTACATTTTACGGTGAAATGAAAGTCATTAGAATTTCAGAAAATACCCAAATAACGGAAAACTAGGGTTTCTTGCAAGCACGGAGAAGGGTCGATTTGAAATACAACAATTATTTAAGTACAAATATGTTTTGGCTGTATAACTATGCTTCGTAGAAGACATAGAACATCTTATCAGCGACTTTCTGAATTTAATCCATGAATAATAGTAATCTATGGATATTGCGGATTATTCTTCAGAGAAATCGGACATCATGTTAGAAAAAACCAAGTTAATACGATGCATATCTGTAATCCTTAGATGAAGAAGTGTACTGAAGACCAAATGGTCAGATTATCCTCCCACATTAGATATTGTTTCTAATCTAAGATTACCTAATATTTGTTTATTTACCATGGAAAATTATTTCTTCCGCATTGCGTTGATAATCAAGCACTGATTTGTTTCACTAGAAATACATTAATGTTAACAATTATCTTCAAATGTTTCCATTAACAATATTACTTACTTAAAATTTATCAAAGATGTGGCATATTTTATTTGTTACACAAAATTTGTTTCATTTGTTTAAAATGTGCAATTCATAATTTCCGGCAAAGCAAACCAAAACTAGTTTTCCGTGCAAAGCGCAGGTTTCAAATATTTAATATGTATCCATATATTTCTGACGTTTTACATGAAGCAAATAAAAAGGAACTAGTATATTTCAAAACTTATGTTACAGCACAAAATCATTGTAAAAATAAAAAATAAATGAATTTTTATTTAATTAAATTATTTCATATGATTTAACTTTTAAAATATATTTTCAATATTAAAATCATTCTGTATTTTTTACGTATAAAAATATCAGTTTTAATAGAATCTTAAAAAAAAAACAGGTAAACTTGACAAAGTTTTCAAATATGATTGAAGAGGAGTTTAATTCTCAGTGAAACTCACTCTCTCACTTTAAAATTCGAAAACATTTTTATCACAGATGAAAAAAATGAACGCAGATCATTATTTTATTTAAGGGAAAAAACTCAGGAAAATTAATTTAATTTTAAAAATATAATAAGTAAAATTTGTAATATCAATATTGTTTTTCATTTTTTATAAATTATTAATCTGTATGATATTTAATATTTGACTAACTAAATTGATTTGTTTGTGATTAAACATTTTTGATTGTTAAAATCTAATTAATATTGCTCAGCTTTTCAGGAAATTATCTTTAGAATAATCTAAAAATTTCAATTTAGATAGCATTAATTGTTAATACAATATGCAATTTTTATAAAATTATATATTTTTAATACTTTTTGCAAGATTTCAACAAAAATACTTGTAATAAATTTTATTAAAATTATTATACATAAAATGAATCAAACTAATTAAAAATAATTTACTAGGGTTGACTTCTGAATATTATTGATTAGGCCTCAAAACGTTTTGCGATTAGAATATTAAACAAATTAAAAACTCAGTTTAATTGTCTTTCTAGTCATTTTTTCGTTGTTTTTTGTATTAAGCTATTTCAAAACATTTAAATTAGTTAGTACATTAAAATTAGAAGTTTTGCAATTTTGTTAATTAATAGCTTATATTAACTTATATCATTAGAAACTAATTGCACTCATTGAAGACGTGAAGATAATAACGATATTATAATGTTGGCTGTTTTGCGTGAATGCTATCTACGTAAGCTAGTCTGAAAACGAAAATTTCCTGTTCTATGTAATTTGGAGTATGAATTAAACACTTTTCAAATGAATTATCAAAAACAACATTAAATTGTTTCTAGTTCTTAAAAAGTATTTTTTAGAGGACGTGGTGGCCTAAGTGGTTAGGGCGTTGTTCTCGGTAGTGAGTTTGAATCTCGGACTATTCGAAAATTCGTCGTATTAAATTACGGTGACTGGGGCATGTGGAATATGTCTTCCATATTTCCTTTTCAAATTATTACTTCTAAAGATGTTAGGAGCCAAGGTATGTGTTTTCTATGGCTTCCTATCTCTAAATTGGAAGACTCAGATTATGCTACCATCTATGAGTCAAAATATTTTTTTCACCCTCGTAGAGGGATGCTATATTAATAAATGGAAGAAGCTCTTTAAGTTATCATTTGTCCAATCCCAGACAAACGGGATTTGCTTTGAAAAGTGTCTTCAGCAGCGACAATAACAAGCAGTATTTTTATGCATGCTGCTAAAAAAAACGACTCAACCCAATGCAAGTTACTTTTTTATAAGTTATTTAATGAATTATAGAAACAAAAAAATACTGAGTCTGAAAGTAGTAACTAAATAGCACAAAGTATTTATAATTTTAATTTAATTAATTAGTAATAATTAAATTCACAATAAAATCATTTTTAATCGTAGTTAATAAAATAACTAGAACACATGCCGCCCAACCTATCAAGTGGTTAGCGTACCTGACTACAGCTGGGTGGGACCTGGGTTCGAATCCTGGCTCGGGCATGGATGTACTTTCTCTTTCTTGTCTTTGTCCTTTCTTTGTAAGTGAATGGTTGCCTTCCCTATAAAAGGGTACTAATGGCATGTTTGTACTGAGGAAGTCGGACTCCAAACCAAATATGCTTCAGTTGGAAAAGTGGAGCAGCGCACCCCATATTATCAGGCTGGCTGGCACACGATAACAACAACAACTAGAACACATAATATCATATGTATTAAAAATGATATTTTTTGAATGAAAGGGTGTAATGTGTTTGCTAATTATACCCCGGAATTATATACATGCTGCTAAAAAAACTGATATATATATGCTCCATTTATTAAAAAATCAAAAATTTCTGGAAATAAATGTTCCATATGAGTGAAAAAAGCGATTTATTCAATCTGTGACAAACAGAAGAAATAAATGGTTCTATATTATTTACAAAAAACCATGCAATAAAAATGAAATCACCCCAATCATTACGCTATCATTCATATGTATGGTTTCGAAAACACACTTATGGTGTATAAAATATCCATATATTTCTATGTCTAGACGTAGTCTCTGTATCCTGATAAAAAGTTTGGTGCTGATTAAAAGATGAAGGAACAGACTGTGAAAAACGTCTGCTCAAGAAAGTTTAATTCCATAAATGATAAAATAATAAAGAAAAGATGTTTAGTAAAAGTTTTTCTTAACAACAAAAATTTTATCTGCTATATTCTTTGGATAAAGTATTTTTATATATTCGTAAGAAATACTACAGGTGCTTTAATTTAAGATAATTATTGCATCATTTATTCATTATATTTTAATGCATGAAACTTCTGTTTAATATATAAATTAAACGTGCATCTTCTTTTTCAGTTAAGTTTGTTTGGACTTGTATTTGTAGCTATGAAACTCAGATGAAACTTAGGTCTGGTGGGTTAAAGTATCATTCTCTTTTTTGGATGCTATTGAGTTTGAATACCGGGGTCTGAGAAAAGTAAAACAAGAGCACGAAGTGGAGTAGTATTTCTTGAAAAGCAAGTAAGTAGTAGGAACTTTTGCTGGGTTTCTGCTTCTAAATTGAGAAGAATTTTAACCTAAACTTTCATCTGGTTAGTAAAAGTCAACTCTACTCTAGATTCAGGGAAGTACACTATTGCTCACTCACGTTTTACCTTTGAAAATATGATTATTTTCTCAAAAAAAATTTAATCAAAATTATACATTTAACTATATATTTTTTAAAAATTTGTTAACTTCATGTTTATTAATTTTATGTTTAATAATTTTTTATAATATTTAAGTATTGTACTATGCATCGTTATATGTATTAAGAATTAATATACATCGAAAAATTATCAGTATCACATGATTTTTTTTTATTATTCAAAATAAGTAAATTCCTAAATTGTTTGATGTTATAAATATATATGCCAATGGGCCATCTATATGTTAATAAAAATACAAAATGTACAATTTTTTTAACATAAATTATAAATTTCAGAAAATAAAATTAAAATAAATTAAAATCACTATTTTAAAAAATTGTATTTCATAAATTTGCTTAAAAAACTATTTTTTTCTATTTTTGACCATTTTTATTTTAATGCTGTATTTGATTTTGTTAGAATATCTTTCTGATTTTTTGGAAAGTCCAAAAATTATTTTTGTGCAAATGCTTGAAATTTATTATTTCTTTCTTTAAGAAGAAAATATTTTTGGGACAAATTTCCATAAATGTTCAAGTTCTATAGATAAATTTTTTCCATAAATCAAACAATGAGTTTATTCAAAAATGGAGAAACATTCAAAATAAAATGACTTTTAATCAATGCAATTGCATTTTCTTATGAAGCATACCTTCAAATGAACGAGCAGTTATGAAGAAAAAAAAAATAAAACTCAATATTTTTTTCAACAGCTCTCATAAGATACAGATACTTTCACGTTTTAATTTTGTTTTAAATTTATTTTCTTTTACTAATCAATTTTTTCTTTATTTACTGGTTACTTAAGTTGATCCATCAAATTGATAAATATACAGTAGTAGTTGTAAGGAAATTTTAATTGTGAAAATGGGTGTAGTGATCCGTGGTGCGTTAAGAATCTACAATTATGGAAAATTAAATTTCAAGAAATATGTATGTTAAATATTCATTTAGAAAGATGGTAAAGGTCTGTTTCAGAAGCCACGGATGATACAGAGCTTCAGGCAAAAAAGGACAAAACTTTTGTACAATGTTGTACCATTCCCCATCGTATGCAGAAAAATGGATGTGTTCATTCAATTATCCAGAAGATTATGAAGAATCTCATCATTATTATATTCACAAGTTAAAAATTAAGCAGGAATTTCTTCCACATGATTTTGAAAACACATACTTTCAGCACATCATCTCAAATATGTAACACAGACAGAAGAAAAAATAAAATACATAATAGTGACTTGTTGTTCTTAATTTTGAAATTAATGGTTTGCATATATCTTGAATTGTTTTTAAAAGTTAAATTTTTAGCAATACGTGAATGGCAACAATTAAAAATTACTTTACTTTTTCTCATTCACATGAACAACCAACTCATTCGCGTTCATAAAAATTTGACATATTTTAATATTTGCAACACTTGTATGTTTAAATAGCTTTTCACAATATGTCTTTTCGATTTTGTTGAGGAATTTTATTTACATATTGCATTGCCTAAAATATCTTTTATGAGTAGAAAAAAAATTCTTTCGAATAACAATCCAGACATCATATTTATGTTATTCAGTGTTCTACACGCATTACAGATCTAAAAATATCCCTCTTGTGAAAGAATAAGGGTAATGATTTAATGGTTATTCACGAGGAATAAAAAAATGATCTTCTGTAGTGGGTGGATTGTAAAAGAAAAGTAACTCACTGAAAGGAAAACGTTATAATAAAAGGATTTATTGTTTTGCATGAAAAAGAGCAGAATAATATCTGAGTTTGATAAAAATTGTACATTTAAAGAAATTAACGGAAATGAAATTTGCCGGAATTATTATTTGTAAAAAATCTATGAAAATATCTCATTATTTTTAGGAATTTGAATATAGCTGAAATAAAAGTATAATAAATAAATTTCACAATTTCTTAAGTTTGAAATTTACAAACATTACAGTAGGAAAGCTTCTTTTTAAATATTATTTTCCCTGCTTTCTTTTATTTAAAATTCTGATTATTTTATATTTTATTTCCTATATGCTTTTATCTTTCCCCCTCGCTTTGTCTATATATATATATATATATATATACAAGGTCTGGCTTTTAATTTCCAGGACTGACGTAACTGTAGGCGAACGAAAAGCCGGAAGATGGTGCTAGTGATTGCATATTAAAGAGCGTTTTCTTGCGCATGTGCAGTGGGATCGGCGCCATTCTGAAGTAAGTGGTTCTCTTGCAAAGGGACATTTAAACGTAGCTCTTAAATTCCTATTGTCAAAGTGAAAATAGAGCAGAGAATTAACATTAAATTCTGCTTCAAATTGAAATCAATATGACCCTGAAACCAAGCGTCAAAGCTCCGAATGGCGGTCTCCAAGTTAACCAAGGCACAAAAAATTTCGATTTGAAAAGTCCAAAATTAAGGTCATGTTATTGTCAAATTAAGGTCATGAATTCGTAGAGTGAGGTCTCATTTTGAACAAAATGGGAGTTGGCTGCGGCTACATGACAATGCCCGTCCTCACACTGCGTTAGCTGTGAAGCGATTCTTAGCCCAGCATGGTGTCGTTGAGATGCAGCATCCACCATACTCTCCAGCCCTAGCACCTGCAGACTTTTTCCAGTTTCCTAAGCTGAAACATTCTCTGAAGGGAACAAGATTTCAGGATGTCGAAGCCATCAAGAAAACCGTAACGTCAGTATTAAAGAGCATTCCAAAAGAGGAATTTAAAACTGCTTTCCGAAATTTGTACACCCGAGCACAGACTTGCATTACGGCTGATGGGGATTACTTTGAATCATATTAATGACTACGTGTTTAACTTTTTTTTCTTCTGAGTTATTCTATGAGTCCTGGAAATTAAAAGAATTGAAACATTAAAAACAATAAATCAATTACTCTTTGTTTTGATATGGGAATTTTTTTGTTTTTGGTACCCAGTTGGCTGCAAATTGGATATCAATTTTGTTAAAATGAATTTTTATTTGGTTAAAATTTTGAGAAATCAAATGGTTGTCTCTTTGAATGAAATTATACACCTTAAAATATTTGGTACTCTCTACCTTGTGTTTGGAGATTTGAAAATATTATTTTAGTTGTTTTATATCATCATTTAAAGCATGTGATAATGTGAGCTTTCTAATGAAATAAAAAATACATTTGCGTTTTTAGTTTTGAATCTTTGGACTACATTGGTTACATTGGCTTATGTCAAGTAGTTTACCTCAGAATCAAATACCATGAGATTTTTAAACTTTTCTGTAATTATTTTGTAACTTTATTTCCATATATTTTATTATTTAATAAATAATAATGTAAGGGGTACCTCACACACACACACAATTATCCTTTGTTCCTTAATTTGTCTGAGTTTCCGTGATTTATTCTGCTTTAGAAGTAAAAGATATCAGTTTTTTGAAAAACCGTAAGATTTTTGAGAAAAAAATAATACCATTTATGTTACTATTTTTAGCTAGACCAACAGAAGGTTTCAAAAATTCACTATTTAACTTTAATTATGACTTCCATTTCGTTTTACTACTTCACGTGGTAACAGACATATTAAGCTTATGGCAATGATAAAACTTATCATAAACCATAGCATAACGGAGTCAAACTGTTTCGCATCATTTCGTGCCCATTCCAGCAGCTGAATGGAATGTTCACAAGGTGGCTACTGATTTATCTACCCTTGACTCAAAACCACAGGTTCTTTCTCTGTTAATAGTGTGTTAAATTAAGAATATAGAAACAGAATGATACGACCTTGTTTTACTGATTACGAAACCCTACTTCGGTCTTTAACTTCACGATTGTTAGAGTCAAATTAGAAGATATCATAGTGAAAGATTGTTGAACTGTTGCATTATGTAATACTAATTTTCTACCAACTGTCATAGTTTACGGTTTCATCGGATTTCATACCCGCGTCTCTTAAGCCTGCATAGCCAGTAAACTTAACAAACAGTGTGATATTTAAAAGGTGTTGGAGTTCATTGTCCTATTACTTCATAAGCGCTTGCCGTAAGACATATTATTATAATACAATACATGACACTCATGACTTACAAGACTTACTCATCAGATTTAACTGTTTCTTTACCTTGCTTGTTATATTGATCTGTGAAAAATTTTAAGCATGTGGTCAGTGCTTGCACAACAATTAGGAAAAGTGCTGCATCCACTGCTACACCAGTTCAAATTTGGCAATATGTAGAAATGTAGTATTCGGCAATTTGTGTATGGATAGCTATACTCAAGATTACAGCTAATAACTCTTTTATTCTATGGAGAATCGAATGGAAATGGTTATAATGAACATAAGCGGTTAAACTAACTATAAATTTTGTTATCTTCAACATTTTACTAGAGTCTGTCATTTCAATCATTTGATTTTTGAATTCACTTCAGCTTTGAATTACGTGTCATCTGCTAAATAAATTCTATAATGATATCTTTGGTCTTTCTTGGTTGTACAGGAATGAAGATTAAAGATTACAAATTAAATTCAATTTATATCATTTTCTAGATATGTAATTGTTGAATTAAAAAAAAAATTCATTTCTTTTGAATTAAAAATGGATGGCCATCCTTCCACTTTGTAATTTTTTTATTAAATGTAAACTCACATAAAATTTAGCATTTTATGCTTAATACATTCTTAACAATGAAAAAAAGTGTCATCTTAATTTAGTTGTACAATATATAAAGGAAAACATTTTTAAGTATTGAAAAAACAAGCCATGAGCTCATATTTGTTGTTCTTAATTATACTTGGCGACGCCAAGCCCGCTCGTCACAGAGACTAGGCGAATGAAGACAGAGAGGGAGCGTCTTCCGTTAGTTTAGTAGACACCCTCTTTCGAAGGTGGAAGTACGACTTTTGGCTCATAGATGGCAGCACCACCTGAAACTTACAATTTAGAGATTGAAACCAGTGAAGCTCCAAAGCCTGGCTCCAACCACCCCCAGAGGTATTAATTTGTTATGGGAACATGGAGGACATCGTGACCCGACGGATTTAAGGTGCCCCAGTCGCCATTAGTGAACACGACGGATCTTCGGCTAAGCCGGGATTCGAACTCACAACTTTTTGGTAATGAGAACGACGCCCGAACCAACCTGACCACCGCGGCTGCTTAATAGATATTTACATTCGAATAACTTATATTTGTAACGAACACAGCAGAAGTGTGGAAAAGCATTAAATTTTTCCTGTATGAAAATATAGATTTAATTTCTATTGATTAATATTTTAATTTAAAATAAATATATATTTAATTGAAATGTATTTTATATAAAGTTATGACTTTTAATTAGATGCTTAAAATTTAATATAATGTTGTTGTAAAATACTTAAAATTCTGTCTTATTATTCTACAACATGTTATAATATTTCAAATAAATAAATAAAATTTCCGTTATCAAATACATGTTTACATACATTTTCTAAGTGCTTAGCTTATAAAACTTTTAAAAATATCAAAGAAACATCATTTTCTAATATAAATGATAATTGATTAATTTATATTAAAAACAAAGAAAGATTACATTAGCATTAACCTATTATAAGTTTATCATTAAAATTCGTCCAAAACGCAACAAAATAATATATATTCTTGTTAAGATAAATTTAACGGAATATTTTATATTTTGATTTTATATTGATTAAATTTGATCTGTCAACATTTGTTATAGGAATACCTAATGTAAATATGTTTTAATAAATATGTTTTATTTTGTAAATAATTTTGATCTGCTGTATTATTTCTAATTAATTTGAAAAATTGTATATTTCCATAATTTTTAAATTTTGAAATAACTTATAAGAAATTATGGATTTTTTTTCAAAATAAATGAAGAATAATGTAAAATGATTATTTTTCATTTACTTTGAAAAACATATTTTATAATAATTTACTTAAAATATTTATATATTTTAAGTATGTAGTAATATGAATGCATGTTTCATACCTTTTACAAAAATATTAAAACATTCGCTCTTTAATAAATCCCGCATATGTGAATTATTCAAAAAGTTTTATTCTTAAGTTTACATTATATAATTGAATTTACGTGGATATTTTACAAAGTAACAAAAAATCAAGCATTTAGTTGAAGAAAAAAAACACCATTTAAAAATTATTTACATTTTAGAATGAAAATAATTAAATATAAAAATAAAGAGAAAATATAAAAAGATCATTTTTTAAAAAACTAATTTTTAAAATGTTATAAATCACTTGCATTAAGGTAATTATACATACTTATAATATAAATTATTAAATAAGAAATATATAATAAAGTAAAACTTAATTATTTAAATTTTTGATATATTATATTTAAATAAAAGACAAAAACATTTTATTGCAGGATAAATTATAATAAATATTGTGGGAGTTACATTTTGGCTAAACAATGATTTCTTTTTCAGTCAAAAATTCTTGTTTTTCTTGGAATTTCAATCATTTTAAGTGGCTTAATATAAAAACCTGAGCAGAAGCACATGGGACGTATCATATTTTTTCTATCAAAGTATTATGTTTTTTCCTATCTAATAAGATAGAAACGAAATCGCTGAAAAACATATAAATAAGGAAATTGATAAATTAGTTCCAATCTCTGTAGTATTGTTAACATGCCAAAGAATTTAAAAAATGTGAGTGAATATTTTCAATAAAAAACAATAATAATAATATTAAAAACAAATATGGTTAATAAAAATCACCTTAATCTATATCTTAATGTAAAAATAAAAAATAAGTAGTTATTTTCTCAATTTACTATTATCAGAAAAATAAATCATCGCTATTATTTAAAATTTAGTTTGTTTGCTTACAAAAAATCCTTTGTATTAATTTATAAATTTAATTTTCTATAAGATCCTCAGAATTTTTCTAAATTAAAATTTGAAAATTACATGTTTAATTTTATTAGAATTTTGATTAATATTATTAAATTTAGTATATTTATACTTTTCATATGCTTTAAGTATATTCAAATTTCATTAATTTTAAATTTTTGACACACATTAAAATGTGCAAAAAAAGTAGTGAAATTATAAGTGCAGTTTATGAAATTAACATCTTACTAACACTTCGTTCGAGCTAAAATGTTTTCATAGGAAACAAGAATAAACAAATATAAATTTATAATTAATTCAGAATAAAACAAAACTAAACTTGTAGTCACATATATTCTGATTTATGATCTTTTAATGAACAAAATTTTCTTTGGTATATCATATAATGAAGTAAATTCATGACACACACACACACACA
>JAPDSC010012291.1:77741-120222 GCA_026290005.1 Latrodectus geometricus | reverse complement strand
TATATATATATATATATATATATATATATATATATATATATATATTAACACAATTACCATTAATCGCACGACAGTTTTGCTTAACTTATGTATGACTTTATGCATAGAAAGTAAATAATTAATTATTAAAACGAAATGTGCCGACACTATAAGAAGTGGATATCAAAATATTTTGATAATAATATTTTCATGAAATAAAACATCATCCTATTATAATCCTATTACACGGACTAGAAGATATTTTTTTCATTTATAATTCTAATTAAATTTTTCTCTGCATTTTCATTTTGCATTTGTAAACAGCATTTTCTTTTCTTTTTTTTTAAATTTTACATAATGAGTTTTGTTTTTATATTATTTACTACTTCAGGGAAATGAATTCTTTTTATTTGTAGGATTTCTTGATTAACAATTTCTATGAAACAAATAATTTTGTTTCTTTAAGTTCTCACAGAAAAATGACATTTTATCAACATGAAAGTATTTCGAATATAAAAAGATAAAGATAATAATTTTAAGTAATCCAATTTAAATGTTGCTTAATTAACATATGTGACATAAATCTAATTGATTCTAAATCATTAATTTTTATTTTCAGTTATTTTAGATGCATTTATTAAACATCTTTTTACTTTTCAAGAAAAAATTTTCCACGTTTTTCTTGAAAAGAAATGGTAAAAAAGGGTAATATGGCAAAAGCGAAAAACATAAAATTGTCTTTTATGCGAAATTATTATCTATGAATTAAAAAGAAAGTTATTGACAAGAATTTTAATCTCATTTTTATTTTATCATATAGTACAAAATCTAATAAATTATTTGAGGAATTTCGAATATAGTTTGAAATATTTCATAATGAATTGAAAATATTGCATTTAAGTTGTCTCAGGAAAAATTGTAATTGTGAAATAAAATATATTATAGTTATATTTTCATTTATTTATTGTCATAGTTATCAAAGTAGTTGGCTGGATGCTAGCAAATTTTTCAAACTTAATGAATGAAATTTTTGAAATTTTTCAATCATTCCAAAGTAATTTGATATATTTTCCTTTAGGATTTATTATCTTTTAAAAATATACTTTAACTATAGATAAGAAAAAGGAAGGGAAAGATTAAATATAGTTATAGACCAGAAGAAAAGTTACATTTATGAATATTCCTTATTTATATATTTAAAAGTTTCTTATTTATATATAAAACAATTTTTCTTTCTCTATTCTTTCAAAATAATGGATGAAATTTCATATTGTAAAAAATGTTTTCCCTTTACTCTTGAAAATCATTTAATGTAAAAATTATTTTATTATTGTTATTCGAAGATATTAAAAAAGTTATTTACTTTATAAAATAAAAAATTAAAATTATAAAAAGGAGTTTAAAAAATATCTTCATGAAAATATAAGTTTGAATTAAATACAAAAATTAAGTGCATTCATTTTAAAACGAACATATTTATATAATTCAATTTCTGAAATAGTTCGTTTTTTTCTCTCTATCCTTTAAAACTCTAAATAAATGCAAAACTTCAAGCTTTTCAAACTTAAAATAAAATATTAAAGTCTCAAAAATGTAAATATTTTGTGTATGATTGTAAAAAATGCATATCAAAAATGTGAATATTTATGAAAGATTTTGAAAAATACTGTGAATTAAAATAATACCTATTTCCCTTTCCTTAGACTCCTATATTTTTTGGTGTGGCATAAAACGTCAATAGATTTGGACCTAGTTAATGTGAAAAAGGTTCAATGCAACATTTTTTTTTGCAGGGAAACTCTTTCTCAAACTAAAGCTATTTTAAAATTTCTTCTGTATTGATTTATTTTTTCTAACACTCAGAAATAGAAAATAGTTATTTAAAACTACGACAACTTACTTTAATCTTAATCTTTATTAAGTTAAAATAAATTATTTATAACAAATGCATTTTGAATTTTTTTCTAAATTCTGGAAATAAATATTAATTTATTCTTCCATAGAAATATGTTTCACTGTAATTGGCTGTACTTTATTTTAACAGTTTTATTCTTATAAAAAGTGGCGTTTCAAAACTTTAATGGAATTATAATTGTTTTCTTATTTATATTAGAATTATTTTAATTAAAACATTTTCCTTGAAATTGCTCTTTTCTGATTAAAGTGCATGCTGTGGTATAATTGCATGGGAGCCATATTGATTAAACATTAACGATTTTCAATCAGTTATTTGATTAATTAAGTCTGAGATACCTTGAGAATATATTTAATCCAAGTTTTTTAATAAGTATTTCAGATATTTTCCATTAATAAATAATAAAGACAATGATAATATATCCTTTATGATTCTGCCATGGGAAATATGTTACTTGTCTATAACATTATCATTATTATTTAGCAATTAAAAGAGTGTTATTTCGAAAATATTTTACCGATTTCTTCATTTAATTTCGTAGTGTATTGTCGGGAAATGTTTGAATTTAAATAATATGCTTTTTGCAATCATTGTGAAGCAAAATTTTCATAAACATTTCTACAACAGATAAGAATTACGTAATCGTAGAACACGTGGATGATTAATCAAAAAAGGAACAATTATCAGTATAGGAACAGGGAATAGTATAATGCTTTCCATACCAGAAGATTTTCAAATGAAAATTATAGAAATATGAAATTTAGCTAGTTAACTTCTTAACATAAATATGGCAAATATAAATAAGGAAAACATTTTCCAAAATAAATATATTCTTCACATTAAAACAACCACCATTAATTTCCATTTACACCAAAAATTAAAAAAAAATTCAATTCACGTACTGTGACCTAAAAGAAGTAATCATTGAATATAGGAAAATGTTTGTAGAAATAATTGAATATAGGAAACTTTTGTTCAAGTTATTATGCAGCACATTATTTATTGCTGAAAATAGGATCTGTTATAATAATATTTCTCGAGTCTTCTAAAAACTGCTGTTTGTCATTTGTTTTGTATCAGAAATTCCAACTTCTTAAAATTTTTCTTAAAATCTTTCTTATTTTCATCCTCAACTTATTTGCACTCCCACAGTTCTTGTATAGATATAAGTAATAGCTACCAGTATTTTAAATTTTCTATTTTCGTTTAGTAATTTTTTAATATATTTAAGTTTAAAATAAAAATAATAGCAATAGCATTATTAATTCGCTGATAAAACAGTTTAAATTAGAAAAAGTAGTCTGATTTCACCATTCAAAATCAGTTTTTAAGAGAAAAATCAAATTTTTCTATTCTTTTAGTTTACTTTATGAGCATACTAGAAAAAGGTTTTTATGCAGATTTTTTCTTGAACACAGTGCCACAATTGCGCCTATAAAATATTTTTCAAACTATTTTTTAGAAATTGCAATTTTTAGTTCTTCACCATTTAATAATTTAATAATTGAATCTATACCAATTTAATAATTGAATTTTTCACTGGAAAATTTTGAACAATTTACGTCATTTTATTCTTCTACATTCAATTACCCTTACTGATATTTTTAAATATTTAATAATTAATATTTTATTTATGTAGGCAAAATATTTCAGTTTCCATTTCAGAGCAAACATTCAATTCTGACTTATAAATTGAAAGAACTAATTAAGTTGATGGTATTAATAATCATTTTGCGACAAACACAAAATAAATCAAAGTTACTATTGAGAGTTAACTATATTTAAGCATACATTAGCTTGGGTATTCTATATTCTTAATTTGCAAAAACAGTATTAGGGTTTATCCATGCTCCTTAATATATTAAACATACATTTGATTAATTAAAAGTTTGTTTGAATAGTTTCTATGTTTAAAATTTTCTAAGTAAATCTTAATCATGTGATTTCAATTATTTGGAAAAAGAAATTTAAAATTTTTTCTTTTTTTCTGCATTTGAAATATGCTTGTATTTTTAACATGTGGTGTACATTTAGTGTACGTGTAGTAAATATACATTTTGTGGTAAGAAACTGGCAAGAAATTGTTTAGGATGAAGAAATTGCACGTGAAACCATTTTCTCAACTTTAAATCTTAAATGTTAATGAATAGATTATTTTATAACTGAGATTTACATAGTATTTTACTGTACATTATTATCTTACCTAAACGTGGCGATTAATATTTCAAATTATGAAAAGTTAATACGTTAATTATACTTTAAGTTAGGAGAAGAATGAATAATCAATGTTAGTATTAATTAATGTAGATTGCATTAAATTAAGTGAACAATAAACGAGCAATATTAATGTTAATTAATGCACATAACATTAAGTTAGGTGAACAATAAGTGAACTATTAACGGGCTTTATGAATTACTTGCCGATTATAATGCTCAATAGTTAAATTTAATATTGTATCATATATCCAATAAATAATGGCAAGCATTAAAAGTTTTGAATTTTTATTTGGAATATACTATTTCAAGGGATTTAAGTGTCTTACCATAAAAATAAACAATCATAAATGTTTGAAATAATAACAATAACATATTAACCGAGTTTTATCCTTATTAAATAGAGGGTTTCGTCTAGCATTCTTGTACACAAAATCTATATAACGAAATTTAAATGGTGCAAATAATTTTGGAAATTAAGAAATTACATCCACGTATACAATAATTAAATTAAGAGAATATTTAATTCTGATAATATATAAAGATTTTGTAGTTAATAATTTTTTAATGCAATAACATATATTTTTCAAATTTCAGGATATTTCATTAATAGCTTAAGATTTACCACAATTTTCTCCATATAATTAGCATTTTTTGTAAATGTTTAAAAAAATTAATTGGTGTGAAATGTTAATTGCTACAAGTATCTACGAATTTGTAGTCATTTGATGAAGACTGAAGAAAATTTCAGAATTTATCTGTTATCTTTTTATTAATTGTATTATTTTTATATTAATTTAATATATAAAAATTGAATTATATTGAATATAAAATAAAAAATATATATAATTATATACATTTCTAAAGTAAAGGTGTCTATACTTCAAGTGTTACTTGAATTGTTAGAAATTTCAAACTTAGTTTGTAATTGAAACAGTTTCTATCTAACAATTTTAAAATTTTCCAAAGTCAAATCTTCTCTTAAATAAATTAAAAACCAAAATCTCTTCAAGTATTCTATTGAAAGATTTAACTCTGTTGTCATAGAAACAACTGATCTTTCACGATTAAACTATTTAGTAATTTCCTACTTTTGAAAAGCAAGTTAAATGAATTACAGAATATTCAGTTAATAGATTAAGATTTACCACAATTTTCTGCATATATATATTGTATTGTTTTTTGTACTTTCTCAACATTTGCGATAAAATTTAATTGTTAAATATGTATGTGAATAAAAAAATCATGTTTGCTAATTAAAAATATGTGCATTAAATATTTCAATAGGCAATATTATTTTAATAAAAAAATATGTTCAGGAAATTTGAAAACATTTGTTAAATATTTGAAAAAAAAAATTCATAAATTGGTATTCTATTCTATAGCACTCTTCAATTATTATAGCTTTATTTGAAGTTTTTTAAAGCGTGTTCGTAACAATACTTACTTATAATGCACGAAAAGGTTTATTTAGTAACAATAAACAATTGATAAATTTATTTCACCATTTGAAAATTCCCTTTGTTGTAGACTTTCCCTCAAACAAAAACTCATTAAATTCAATGCAAAATTTTATGTACATTTTCATTTTGTGGTTTATGAATTCGCTTCCAAATATATAAAATAAGATTCAATTTGTTCTATTCCTTTGTTATTTATTTAAGATGATATAACACAGATCTACATTTTAAGCAAAATTCATGACCACTAAAAATATTCCTACCTCAAGAATCATTAATTTTTTAATTGATTACCAAAACAATTCAAAAATTCGTCATTTTGATTACAAATTCAACATTTTCAAATTTGGATATGTTAAATAAAGATATCAATTCCAAAACAAGTTAGATAAAAAAATAGATATAGGTTAATATTGGTTAAAATAGAGGTACAATGAGACTGTTAATACAAACATATCCTACAACATAGTGATTATTAAAAAAGATCCATATTTTAACAATAAATGCAGATAGAGCCAAAATAAAACACTTTTACAAAAAATGTAACAATAATTATTTAAAAATTTGGTTTTAATGAAATAATGATTAATTTTCCTCATAATTAATGCAGTTAAATATTTTCTTAAAAATGTGACAATATGATTGACTCGTGATAGATGTAAATACTTCTGATCAAGTTTTTTTTTTTTTTTTTTTTTTTTTTTTTAAATCAAAGAAAACTTTTTAGTGTAAGAAAAAATAAGAAAATACCAAAATAAATTATGAAATTTATATACTATCTGCATTAATATAGAGTATAAAATAATTAAAAGAATTTCTCCTATCGCATTATATTTAATTTATTATTTAAAAGTAGTTATAATATCATATAATATCAATTATTAATTTACATATATCATATCTACAATTAAGTATATGTAAATTAGTAACTAAACAAAATATTTCTTGGTGTAATTGAAGGCATTCTTAACCTTAGGCAAAACTTCCATGAAAATAATTTTCAAGAATATAATTAGAAGTTTATTATATATTCTAATTATATATTCTAATGTAGTATAAAGATATTTTTTGTATACCTAAGGGATAACATTATATTTTGTAAGGAATTTGAAGAAATTTATTTTATTTTTCATTTATTTCATGATATACGGAGTATTTTTATAAAACATTTTTATAAAAACAACATTCTTAAAATACTGCAAAAATTATAATTAAATATGCAAAGTATGCACACTAAGAGCAACATTTATTACTAATGGAAGAAGGTATTGATTATGTATATATAATAAATAAGGTATAAAAGTCATCGTACATTAGCATGTGAGAGTTTCTTAATATTATGATATTGTCAATGTATTAGTTTTATTAATACCTAGAAATATTCAATAAATATATCAATAAAATTTTATTTTGAAACGAGAAAAGCATAAAAAATCACATGTAGTACAATAAATTGCACAAAATTGAAATTTATAGGATACAATTTAGAGGTTATAATTATCTAGTTATTGGATATTTACAATACACTCATTCAACGTTTTCGAACATAAAGCCCCATCAATACATCATATTGTTGATGTAGATCGTGTTTACAATTTATATTATATAAAACTATCCATAGGTATTACATTTGTAGTTGTTTTGCATAACACAAATGAAGAAATAAAATTGAGTTTTTAAATTATAACATCAATTGAATGTAGATACAAACATCGAAATTAATGTTTTTAAGATTGAAAGGTAAGGTAAGAATATATATATATATATATATATATATATATATATATATATATATTAGTTTGGGGAAAAAGTTATCCATTATTTTTTCGGTAGACGTCTGTAGTGATCGCTGTCTCGTGAGGTATCTATCAAACAATTTCAGATTTATGCTCGTTGGAAAGTTGTCATTTGACACTAAAATATCCTCTTGCGGTTTTTTGTTTGATTAATTCAGTTACGAGTACAAGGTTTCAAAAATGGAAGACAACAAACAGAAAATTCGATACATTTTCGTTTTTCTCTTGTAACGGCAAAAAAGATAGTCGGGTGGCTAAAATTGTGAAAGGTGTTTATCGTCATATATAAGACTGTAACAACCAGTTACGTACAATTTTTGTTTCGTCGATTCCGTTTGGATATTTGGATGCTATAGATGCACTTCGCATGGATACAACATCGTCGATAATGTCAATAAAATATCAAAAATAATCAAACTTGACAGCATGTCAGCAGTCGTAGCTTCGCACAAGACCAAAAAATTTACATGAAAACTGTTTTAAACCTTTTTACAAAGCGAATCTGAAAGAAGTTACGAAAAGTTCACATAAAAATAATGGATTTCTTTTTCCCCAACCTAATTTATATATATATAAAATTTGATAGATAGATATTAATGTTCATAAATGCTATAAAATTATTTTGAACACCTTTTATGATTCATATAATGTTTGAAATAGAGAAGGTGTTTATATAAACAAACTTAATTTGAAACACAATACTTTGAATTTCTTTAATTTTAAATTACCAAGTACGTACGTGTATTATCTGTTTGATTGTAGGAAACATTCAAAATAAAATATAAAATACAATTAATTGGTTCAAGTGGATATTTAGTGTCAGAATGTGAATTTTGTAAATAAATTGAATATAAAAAAATTTTATGATTTATTTGAAAAATTTAATTCCCAGAATATTTTCCTTTATTGTTGTAGATATTTCATAAAATTCTCTAATAATTTAGTAGTTTTTAAAACAAAACCTATATTACTTGAAATATTTTATAAGTAAAATGAAGGTATTGAGAAAAAGTGATTTTGTCATAACAAATATAAAATGATAATTTTAGAGAATTCTTGATTCAACATAAAACGAGTCACATATTTTAAAAGTTTGCACAATATAAACATAAATACATTGACATTAGACAAATCTTGCATGCTAATTTACTGTGAAGGCTTTATGTGACAGTCGAAATCATAAACATTAAGCTGTTTTATCCCAAACCGTGGAAGAACATTGCGAAGAAAAGAAGTATCATATTTTATCTTTAATCATAAGAGCTATCGATGTCTTCATTTCCTCCCACGCTCTGAAAATAGGTACCTATTATTCAGAGTCACAATGACTTTGATATATCTACAAAACATTTTTTTGATACCCAATTATTTTCTGTTTTGTTATAACTCTCATCTTAAGGTATTTTCACTATCATTTCTTAAGCATTTTTTCTTATTAAAAGCGAAAAAAAATTGTATTTTCTTATTTAACCAAATAAAATTAACAAAAAATTGCAATAATCAGATGTTTAGGATTCTTACACAGTTGGAAAGGCTATGGTGAACAATTAAATTTATATAATATATGTATATACATGTAATACACACATACATGTGTCTAAACTAAAATATTTATGATAAGCTTTCAAATTGGCTCTGAAAAATAAATAAATTCTGTTAGTTTTTCAGCCCTTGCAAATATCATATTCTTTTAGTACATTAACATTCCTTTGTGCAAATTAAAAATAGACCACCTAGGATGTAAACAAAACATAATTAATATAAGTTAGAGATAAATTGGGTTTATAAATTTTGAGAATCACTACGTAAAACTAATTTTAAGAACTTTCTAAAACAGTAATAACTGATTTTTTTTCCGAAGTTTTTCCTAAAAATTTAAAAGAGTACAAAAAATAGCTAGAATATTTTTATATGTAGAATTTTCTATAGGTGATCACATAAAGTAATACCCTACGTTTCTCACCTAGTTTCTTCAAATAGTAGTAAAACGTTTTTGAATATTTTAGACATTGATACTTTTCTTTACAATTTACATAACAATGTTGTATATACATAGATATATGAGAAACATTTTATTTGATACTATATTTTGATTTCATGAGAATAATATTTTTAATATTTAATAAAACAATATTTAATAGTATTTCTAATACGAAACCTTTTAAAATAGATTTATATATCTATTCACAATTTTGCAACAGCTTCGTGAAAGCGCTTTACAAATTACTATTAATATTTAATAATTATAAATAAAGAACATATGACAAGAATTTTTTTAACTACAAGTCACCAAATAACACCAAGAATTTTACCAAAAGAATTTGTCTCACAAATTAATTTTGCAACAAGACGCGTCTATTTTTAGACGATCACAAAACTGTCTCACACAAATTGTTGGCACTCAACGCCGTTATTTCTTTAAAAGACTTAACTTGAAATTCGGATTTTATTCTCAACAATAAAGGAACAGTATTTCCTCTTCATGAATTTTGATATTATATGCAAGAATGCATTTACTGTCTGCTGCATTTAGTTTCAGAATTTTATTGTTTTTTAACTGCGATGCTCTAACTATAACTCTATTTATTTTCTTAGATTATTCATGCAACATAAAACATTACCATTTATTACGTTGCAGGAAATTATTAATTAATGTATGCGATATTAAACATTAAATTACATTTAAATCGTATATTTACAAATGAATAGACATATTTAATAGCTTTTATGCAGACAAGGTAATATTTTTAAATATATTTTTGTCTTCAACCAGATTTTAATAATATCCTTTTTTATATTAGTAAGCATGTACATATAGTCTTTCAAACATGGATGTTTCAATGTACATTTAATTATCAACTTTAAAATTAAATTTAGTTAAAATATTTTAGTTATTTGTCAGAAAGTATAGTTTAGTTAACCAAAGTTTTATTGTACATCATATTTCATTTTTTGCAATGAATATTAATTATATTAACACTAATTTTCATAACTTTGATTTATACTGTAATTATATTACTTATATACAGTTTTGGTAATAAGAATTATTAATTTTTTTCATGATTTATTACCATACTGAATAAATAATAATGCATTTTGACACAAATATGAGATTCTTATGATCATGAATATTCTTGATATTTTATTGAAAAAATATTTTCTTAATTAGTTGGCACTTATTTACATAATAGCATATTATTCATAACCAAACAATTATTTGTATATTTAATCTTAAATCTAATGTTATTTAAATATAATAAGCTTTCATAAAGTATCTTAATCTTAATTATTCTCCACTATTCAAAAATTTAATATTCATAATCTATATATTTCGCTTTTGCAATATTTGAGATACCTCATATAAATTGATGGGCATTACTTATGAATGGAAAAGTTTCTTTTGCAATTTACAACTTCCAGATGTTGCATTTTTTTTTATTGTTTCTCAATCCAAAGTTTTAATTTGACTGTCTATTTTATATTTAAAGGAATAAATATTTAGTTAAGTTTAATATATATAATTGCAAGAAAAATGCTATTAGGAAAAATATTTAAATATATGCATTTTCAAATAATATCCAAAATAGGCAAATTAAGATATCTTTTTATTCCTTGATATGATTCCTATTTGTTTCTTAAAATACACTTGATTAATGCTTTAAATTTTACATTTATATGCAATACAAGTTAAAATACAATTAATTCAATACTCCGTTTGAATATTTAATTGTAACACAAGATCTGTTAAACATTTTTTGAGCTTTAAAACGATATCAGTTTTTATAAATTTTAATTAATTAAAAGATTAATAATCTCAATTCAGTGAAATCATGTAACTTGTTCAAAATATTTTTACAACTTCTATTTACATGGGATTATACTTTATAATAAAATTTTCGCTTTTGTTCTGGAAAAGAGAACATGGTTTTATCGGTTTTCCTTTTTATAGAAAGAGAGAATAATAAAATACTAAAATTATATGAAGAATGTGGTTTGATACATGATGCAGATTGAAGTTTTTAACGGTTAAGTCATACTTAAGTTTCGTAGCATTTAATGTCATTTTTGATCTTGTGCTATCGCGTGGAGATAAAATTAGTCAGTCATTTATGGGTGTCTACCCATGGTTGGGGTTTATAATTATGAGTTAGTATGTACTTAGGAAATTCGATCTGTAGAAAAGTATCACTATACCCAAATTTCAAATTAAAAAACAAACGCATTCCGGAGGCAAACCGAGTACTTAACATTTTACTTTAAATATAATCATATTATTATTTTAATGACAATATAAATCATTGCAATTTTTCTTCTTATCACTCAACATTTGAAATCTAAAATTTAATTATTCTCATTAGGACTTATAATACACTACTGGTCATTAAATTTGCTACACCAAGAAGGCGACATGCTACAGACGTGAAATTTATACGAAAGGAAGAAGGTGCTGTGATATGCAAATGATTAACTTTTCAGCGAATTCAGACAAAGCAGGCGCTAGTAGCAACACCTACATTGTGTTTAAATGAGGAAATTGTTCAGCTGGTTCCTCATACACAAATTGCATTTGAACGTTGTTGCCTGGTGAAAAGTTGTTGTGATGCCTCGTGTAAGAAATAGAAATGCGTTCCAGCACGTTTCTGACTTTGATAAAGGTCGAATTGTAGCGTACCGGGATTGCGGTTTATCTTATCACAGTATTACTGCTCGCGTCGGTCGAGATCCAATGACTGTTAGCAGAATATGGAATCGATGGGTTCAGAAAGGTAATACGGAACGCCATGTGGGATCTCAACGGCCACCTATCACTAGCAGCCGAGAAGACAGGCATATTATCCGCATGGAGCAAGGGATCGTGCAACCACGTCACGAGCCGTGAGTCAAGAAACGGGGTCGTTTGGAAGGCAAAGGGTGTCTGCACGAACAGTTCGACGACGTTTGCAGCAGCATGGACTCTCAGCTCGGAGACCATGGCTGAGGCTTCCCTTGATGCTGCGTCATAGACAAGAGCGCCTTCAATGATGTAATCAACGACGAACCTGGGCGCACGAATGGCGAAACGTCATCTTTTCAGATGAATCCAGGTTCTGTGTACAGCATCATGATGGTCTCATCCGTGTTTGGCGGCATCGTGGTGAACGCACACTGGGAGCGTGCATTCGTCATCGTCATACTGGCCCATCACCTGACGTGATGATATGAGGTGCCATTGGATACACGTCTCGGTCACCTCTTGTTCGCATTGACGATGCTTTGAACAGTGCACGTTACATTTCTGATGTGTTACGACCCGTGGCTCTACTCTTTATTCGAGCCCTGCGAAACCCTACGTTTCAGCAGCATAATGCCCGACCGCTTGTTGCCGGTATTGTACGGACCTTTCTTAATACGGAACATGTTCGGCTGTTGCCCTGGCTAGCACATTCTCCAGAACTTTCACCAATAGAAAACGTCTGGTCAATGGTTGCCGAGCGACTGGCTCGTCACCAAACGCCAGTCACTACGGTTGATGAACTGTGGCATCCTGTTGAAGCTGCATGGGCATCTGTACCTGTACATGCAAACCAAACTCTGTTTGACTCAATGCCCAAGCGTATAACTGCTGTTATTACTGCCAGAGGTGGTTGCTCTGGGTACTGATTTCTCAGTATCTATCCAGCCAAATTTTTAAAAAATTTAACCACTTGTTATTTCTAGTATAATATATTTGTCCAATGAATATCATTTTGTTATCTGCATTTCTTCCTGGTGTAGCAATTTTAATGGCCGGTAGTGTAGATTGTTTGTATCTGCCAATTGAATGTTGCTAATCATATCAGAATACCCATATCTCAAAATGAAAAATAAACAAATAACAGTAACAGGCTGAGTACCTAATACTTTGGTTTAAATATTACTTTTGTTAATTACAATATAAGATATTGCAATTTCTATAATTATAAATCTAAGTTTGAAATCTGAAGTTTATGTATTCTCAATAGCACTTATAATAGACTGTTTGTATTTGCCAATTGAATATTGCTAATCATATCGCTATACCCAAATCTCAAAATGAAAAGTAAACAAATACCAGTGGCAGACTGAGTACCTAATACTTTAGTTTATATATAATCATATTGATATTGTTATTTGCAATACAATGTACTGCAATTTCTTTTCTTATCAATCTAAGTTTTAAATCTAAAATTTATGTATTTATATAATTGCATTTATAATAGGTGTTTGTATCTACCACTTTTGCACAGTGCACAGTGGAATGCACAGTGAAGTCTCAGTTTCAACTAATTTACTACAGTATTAGAAAAATATCATTCCTTGGTTTTAATATTTGTAAAGACAATATTAATACAAGACAATCCTTGTTGGGAAAGACTGATTCTGTTAATGTTCGCTCTCTAAAACATTTTTTAACAATTGGACAATCATGATTCTTATATGAATATAAAGAAAAACATTATTTAGATAGTAGTTGCAATTATTAAATTCATAGAAAAATTTTAATTTACAATCTGATTATTTTATACACTCTGAAACTAGCAGAAAATAATTTAAATTATTTTAACGGGAGATATTTTAGTGTTATTTTAAAATTAAACATTATCTTAAAAATTTGAGAAATAATGCACAAATGTAAGATTTTAGTAAACCACAAATGAAACACTAATATTTAGAAAATGTTTTAATAAGTGATGTACCAACATCTTTGAGATATAAAATGACTTTACTTAAGATGCTGAAAACATTCACGTTTTTAACGACTTATCAATTTTTCAACGACTTAAGAAACTGAAAAAGAAAAGAAAAGCTTTTGAAATTACATTTCTACTCCTGATATCATATGTACTTTTTGTTATAGTCATAGATTTTGTAAAAATCATAAATTTTGTTCAGAGAGATAATATTTTTAAATTAACTCAATTTCTATATTTCTATCTAATTTTCTTTGTTTTATAATTGAATTAAATCACCATCCAATTCTTCAGTTTATAAGTAAAATTTTATACAATAATCTGCGCAATATCTAACGTCCCAAATTTAATTCTTGTAAATGTTTCATGTAAGTACTATATATTAATGATTTCAAATTACAGACAACTTTATTTATATCTTCCTAGAGTGTTATTTATGAAAACTTTCTACAACGCGTAATGATTTTACTAACTATAACTTCAACTAATAATAATATTCTCATTCAAAATATCAATAAAATTTCTATTGTAAGTATAAAATAAAATTGGTTATAAATTAAATCATTTTAAATTTTTCTGAAGTACATTTATTTTCATAATTATGACATCATTTATTTTCATACTTTTTATTAAGCGTAAATTTTAAAATATTATAATAGCTATTATTGAAATTCAGTGATTTATCACTTGTCATTTTATTATTAAAAAAATATAATTAAATTCATATATATATATATATATAGATAGATAGATAGATAGATAGATAGATAAGTTTTCTCGCATGAAAACTAAAAAGCAAATATATTAATGTTCAGAAATGCTATAAAATTTTAAAAAGCCTTTCCTGATTCATATAATGTTTGATATAGATGATAATTATATAAGCAAAGTCTGAAATATTTCTAAAATATTGAAAAAAAAAATTTTTTTTTCATGTTTCCTAAATTGTGTTTGTATTTAATGTCAAAGCCAGTTAACGTTCTCAATAATACGATAATCTACACTTTTCTCAGAAATGTTTCCGTTTGTTGAAAGAAAAAAAAATATTTTTGTTTTTTATTTATAGTGTGTTTTTCCGCCTTCTTTGAATTGATTGCTTCGAGTTTTGACTTTAACGTTTTTGCCTTATTTCTCTAGATCCTTTGCTTTCACTAAAAGAAAAAAAAATTGAAATTTAACTTCATTGTGTCTATTTCCTTAAAATAAAATTCTCCTTCTGGACGTGAATACGAATTTATCATTCTGAATAAAATAAAATTAAATTTGGTGAAATGCACAGTTAAACGTTGTAAAATTTTGCTGAAAGGAAAATATAAAAATTGGTTTCTGTTGGTTACATCAGTTTTATTTCCTGTCAATTGAACTTTATTCATGAAGTATCTGTACTAACTTATAAAATATATTTTATTAATAGAATTTATTTATTTAAATAATTTTTTGAAAATATCATACTTTATTTAATTGATGTGATCTTTAACACATATAATAAATAAAAGTCAATTTTTCAATAATCCACTGTATCGTAATTCTTGGTTTAATCATTTTTTTCCTGGAGAAACTCTTAAATTTGCTATATATATCCTGTTAATAACCATTATTTGCTATGATAAACGTAATTTTTCTAATGATAAAGAATTAGAACTAGTGGTTGAGTATCTACTACAAGAGCAGATAAAAAAAAATATTCACGCAAATTTCAAAGGGGTATTTACTTTATGACATGAAAATGTAAGATTTTAGCTAAAACTGAAATCACTTGTATATTAAAATAATGTTATTAAACCAAAAACTAATTAATTATTTTTTAATACTTCTCTTTAATTTGGTTATTACTTTAGAAAGTTTAACTATAAGCGTCAGATGATAAAAATACTGAGACTTATAAATCATATAACAATTGATTGACATAAATAAGCCCACAATGTTTGCAAGTTTATGAGGAAGATCATCATAATTTAAAGAAGACAACATATAATCTGAGCAATAAAATATTTACATTTAGCAAACCTTTCCACGCAAACACTCTACGTTACTAAATACAAGATGATCTATATAATATTTTAAGCATATTTTCATGCATAAAATCCTTATATTATCAAACGCTTCTTATTTATCTTAGAAAGAAAGAACTTAGATAATTTAATTTTTATAGTTTTTTAGCCGTTTAATGACATCCTTATTAAAAAATGTTATTTGTTATATCCACAATTGCTGCAATAAAAGTTTTTTCAAGGGTTTGAAGCAAATCTTTTCGAGTAAAATAAAGATTTTTAACATAAAGTATATTTTATTTCAGCATCAACCATTTTAAATGGGAATAAAAATTTCTAATTATAATGCGATGGCGTAAACTTCGCCTCGTATATTCACATTGAATTGTGTTTTTAATTCGTTGTCTTTAAATATTCAAGTTTTTCTCGTTAAGAGGATTATTTGCCATAAAAAGTAATTTGACAATAATTTTGTAGAATGCAGAAATCGCATTGCTGTTAAGTTATATATCATTTCTTAGAAGCAAACAGGAAGCTTTTCTATTGTAAATTACATCCAGGAAAGAAAATAAAATAATTTGACTGTAATTTAAATGTTAATGTACAAATACTTTAACGAAACTATAGCTTTTTACAATTAAATGAAAGGAGAACAATTAAATGAGTATAAGTAACTGAGTGCAATTAAATGAAACTGAGTGACAAAAAAATCAATAATGATGTTAATTTAATACTGTCATATTGTAAAAATTTGGAGTTTTTCTTCTCTTTTAGTTATCTTGTTTTTTATTCTTTTATCGAAGCATTTTATTCATCATTTATTACAAAAGCTTTTTAAGCTATTTTTATTCTTGTTTCAGTAGTTCATTTACTGATTTCAAGTCAATCAAGAATGTTTAATTAACAAGTATCAGATAAATCATTCTGATCACTATATCCAGAATAATTCATAAGACATCGTGGAATGGCTGGTTAGGGCGTCATTCCCGATACGGAAAGGTAGTGAGTTCGAATCGTGGGTTATCTGAAGATCCATCGTGTTCACTAATGCCAATTGGAGCGCATAAAATATGTCGTGATCGTAATGTCTTCCATGTTCCCATAACAAATTGATTCTAGTAGAGATATTAATTTGGAAGGAGCCAGGTCTTGGGTAATATATAATTATGTATACAATTACGCTTAATGCATTAATTTTTAATGGGATCTTTTAAACGTTTTTTCATAATTCTCAATATTTTAAGTACGAAATTTAAAACAGTATGACTAAAATTGCATTCAGAATCTATATTGAAAGAAATTTCAGAATGATATGCTATTACCAAATACATAGTATTGCCTACATGTTTTTAAATTATTACAAATACATGGAAATAATTACATAATTTATTGAAACAATAATTTATTTTTAATTCTACTTTCATCATTTTGCCATTTTTAAATCAGGAAAAATAATAGTAGTTAAATATTAAATTTAGTTCTCAAAATTTCTTTATCGCTTTAATGTTTAACTTAAAAAAACACAAAATTATTTGACTAAACGTAAATATAAAACTTTAAATAAGGATAAGAAAAAATACAAAAAATAAATAAAATTATCTTCATTTCAGTCACTAAAAACTATAATATTCAAAGAAAGTGTTGATATTGTTAAAATGCATATTTATTTATGGAGAAAGAATTCTATAAAATTTATTTTTGATATTCTGATTTCAACTAACGTTTCCTTTAAATAACATTAAAAATTTAAAAATGTAAAAAATAATTTTTTTCTTTTATTTCAATTAATCATAAATTAATTTTTGATATTTCAATATAAACGTTTTTAAATAAAATTTAAAAAATAATTGTTATATGGGTTTTTTAAATATTCTATAATAAAATTATAGCAATTTAGAAATTTAAAATATTATAGAATAATTATTTTATTTAAAATATGTTACAGTATAAATGATTATAAGATAGTTAATTATATTTGTTCAGATTTGTATAATAAACATTAGTTTATAACAATATTGTTTATTTAATTGATTTTTATAGGCGTTAATAAAAACAAAATTCTCTAATATAATTTACTTAGAATTATAATATTAAAAATTATCTGCTTGGATGATTCTATCGACAGATGACTTTTAATTCTTTAAATGGTAGTTACCCTCGTCAATTTCTGTTCTTGGGTATTAAAGTTACTTTTTGTGAATTAATGAAATATTAAAAGGAAATCAACTTTTTGAAATATTACCATATAAATATTTTTTTTATTTCATACATTTTGCATTCTGCTATAAGCTTAACTATTTTTCTAAATCCTTTTAAAACTAACATAAGTATGTTTGGAGCAAGACATTAAACTTTGTGCATGAACTTTTAAAAACTATATAAGTCTATTCCGTTTAAAGTCTTTAATCATGCATGGATAAATAAATTGTTTAATTTTTTTTAACTATAAAAAAATCCTAAATAATTTTACAAATTTACTCTCTCAAAACAAAACTGTCAATTAGGTTTTTTATTTCCTAGATCAAATGTTAGTTAACTAGAATAATATGTTAGTTAATAATTAAATATAAAAACTAAGTAGAAATAACTGGTTTTCTTTACATTTCATGAATACAACAAAAATGTCATATTCCGTATTTTTGTAAAATTAATAATATTCTCCTAAATATTTAACAATCTGAGAGGATTCAAGTGAACATAAAGTGCTTTAAATAAATTATTTATTAAGATTAAATGTTCAATATTTAAAAATTAATAAAATCATTAATTATTAAAATTTAATATCAATAAGTAAACGGAATTCAAAGAAACAAGATTAGATTTTAATATACCGAATAAATTAAAAAATTCCTTGTACATTTTGAATTATATTCTGCAATAAATTTTAAAAAATGCACTCCAATGTATTTACTTTTACTTTAGTAGAAAATTATTTAATTAGTACTAAATTTTAAAAATAGTAATTTTTAAAAATATTGATTTTAAATTGTTATACCTGATTTTTTTCCTGAGTATCTGTAAATATTATATTCTCGACTTAAAAATGGTACAAATATTTCTTTAAAATTCAAAAGAATTATTTAAAACAACCTTAGAAAAACCATTGAATATATCTCTTAAAAGAAGAATATCCAGTTAATCAGTTATAAAACGCTCTTATAAATACAGGCTGTAAAGAAAATGTATTAATGGTGACACCAAATATCTAGGAACTTTTTTTTGATTATAGAGCAGATGAAATTTACCTAGAATTATTTTAAGAAAATAAATTAAATAAAGTTGTTAAAATATAAGCTTTAGGAGAATATTTATAAAATTTTAAAAATGAACTTTTAAAATTATAATTTCTTCTAATCAGTAAAAGCAATTCACGTGTTAACTTGAAATGAAAAATTAATTTAATTAAGATTTCTTAAATATTATTCAATAATTATAATCCAAAATATTATTCTAAACATTCAAGAGTATTTTAATTTTCTTTAAGTGTCATAAGCGTACTGTCACAAAAACGACTTAAAATATTTTATGTTGTTTCAGTTGTATCATCATAAAATAGATATGAAAAAAATAAATAAACATATACATACATTAAAAGAAAATGAATATATGTAAAATATTTTTCAAGCACATTACTCTGTGTTTTTCAATATAAGGGGAGCAAATATGAGCTTATTCTCACAAATACTTACATGTTTTAATATGCTCATTAAAAAATATGTTTTTTAATGTTTTTCCTAAAGGCAAGCAACTTTAGTAACTCTAAAAATTATAAGATAAGATATATGTTTCCGAAGGTTCTTTCATTGGATCTTTTAAGTTTCACTGAATTTGAGTCTGTAAAAGTCTAATTTTTAATTACGATAGATGAGAGTTTATTTCATTTAATTTTCAATTTATTATTAAACAATAAATATCTTGACAAATATTTATAAATAATGGCAATTTTCTATTCTTTTTTAAACATCCTTAGTTGAAGTTAGTTGCATTTTCACAAGTTTTTTTTCGCTGATAAAAGGTTATAATATGTACCTAATCTTTGATATAATATAGAGTAGTTAATCTAGTCTCTAATATATAAAATAATTTCGATTTTCTTTATCTTCATATTTCATAAAATCTAACCTTTAGTACAAATTTTTTTTAAAATTGCTGAAAACTTATTAGCAATGAAATTAAAATTTACTTTTTATATTATTTATAAGCTAAGCAAACTTATTGTTTTAACTAAATTTACAACACACAAAACTTACAAAATGAAGTCTCTGAGATTGCATTCAATAATTTCAATTATACTCTAGCTAGATGTTAAGTCATGATAATTTAGTTTTTATTACAAATTAGATAAACATGATAATTAAATTTTAATTTCAAATTATAGTTATGTAACTCAATCGAAATTTAAAACAAACCTTAATTTTAATTAAGGTTTGTTAACGAAAATTAACTATTTGTTGAAAAATTTCTATTTTTTATGTGCAATTTATGTTTACTGCTTGGTTACACAAAGTGTATCTTATGTGTTGCTTTTTAAATCTTTTACATTAAGATTATTATAAATTTTGCTTAAGATAGCGATTTAAATGTAAAATAACTGAAAACAAAATTCGAATATTTATTTTTTCATACAAGGATCAAAATATTTATGATTAACTGAAGTTATTATTTTTTATGTTATTAAAATAAAATAATAACATTAGCTTAAATAAGTCAAACTTGTAAATAAATAAAAACTTTCATATCAAATATTTTGTAAAATTGAACTTTCATTTTTAACTGGAACTCAAAAATTATTTTTACTATATACTGCAGGTATTTCAATCAAATTTGAAGTGAAAAGTTTTGAATTCACAAGAAATATTCTGCTTTTCTTTGAAAATCAAAATTTATCATTTTATTTATCTACTGGGCTTAAAAGTGCTCAAATGTCACAAGACATGGTTACAAAAATTATTTTTGGGATTTTAGATTTTCAATTGATTAAAAATTGTTAAAATATTTTCATCACATGCCCTTAAATTTCTTCAGAAAAGTATTCTTCTACGTCTAATTCTTCTAATACATGTATTTCTGCATTAAATTAATATAAAGTTATCTTTATTTAATAAAATGTAACTTTAATGGATTACTTTACGAAAATATTTCTAGTTATATTATCAACTGAATTTTATGAAAAAAAGGCTGCAAATTTTCCCCAGCTTTGCACTGATTTTAATCACAAAAATATGTTTCGGTTTCTTAGAATTTCTTTCCGAACTAAATTCCGAATTATCAGGGCCTTAGGCTTTGGTTGTACAAATCATGGGTTCGTTTTCTTCTTCAGGTGTAGATGTTTGCAGTAATTTTTATATAAAGAAGCTTAAATTGTACGTCTCAATTTAATTAACCCACGTGTGTGGAATATATTAAAGGAATGGAAACATTTCTATGAATTTAGAATTTCTTAAAACCCTTGAACTGCATTTGCATTTCATTAGTAAAAATTTACATGTTGAAATGTAATGAAGAATTAATATATTGATGATTGTATCATATAAATAATAAAATATGTAATTTCACTTTATTTATATATAAAATAAATTAAAGTGTTTCATATTGTGCATGTTTTATGTTTGTTTGTATCTTATTTATAACAAAATTAAATTTCAGCTTTCAATCCATAGTTTGGTATTTAAGCTATTTATAATTTATATTCATTATAATTTATTTTAGATATTATGCCTGCTATGGCATTTTGACTTTAGTAGAAGATTTAAATTTAAAATACAGTTTACTTTATTAATTTTTCATACTTCTTTTATGCAAAAAAGTTTGAGAAATAATTTGTGTTTTTAGTTGCAAACCTTTAAATTATAAGCTAATGTGTATTAAGTTTGAGTTAATATGAGTAATTAAAACATTTAAATGTTTTCAAACACAGCAAGTAATATTTATCATCATATTAAAATAAATTGAAACTTTATAAAGAACAAAATGTTCAGAAAATAACAAATGTAATTTTGATCATTTTTCTGATCTTTATACACAGCTGACTCCCAAAATACAACATCAAGAAAAGCCAGAAATCACAGCAAAATTAATTTTGGTAGATAAAACTTTCTACAGAGATCAAATTGATTGAAATTACACCCCCTGGTTAAGTGTGAATCATGAAAAATAGCGGTAGGTGTAACCGTTATTGTGTTTTGCATAACAGCTGCTAGACGCCACGGCATAATTGAAGAAGCCTAGGATGTATTCTTGAGGTGAGTATAGCAGACCATACAGTTTCTACATATTGCCAAAGATGAGCTGGTGTAGTAGCTAGAGGTGTGTCCTATGTTAGTTGTTGTGCAAACACGGATCACATGTTTTCGATTGCTGATAGATTGGGAGAGAATGTATCCCAAGAAAGCTTTTCAATCTCATGTATAAAGGTGAAATGTTGAACATTGCATTCAATGCGTATTAGCACACTAACATGTTGAAATATGCTGATGAAGGCACCTAAGCATAGAGAAAACGACGGCTTTAACACCTCAGATACAATAATAGACGTAGCATTAGTTTTTCAGTGTATATTGAGAGCTACACACATGTGTTAATGAAATTCAATACCACTTAAACTGTGATAACATGTATAGAATTATTGTAGTGATGTATAAGGCAACATTTCAGTAGATTCAAATCAAAACATCGTTCTGTGGCAACCAGAAGTTAAATGATAGGTTGTGGAATTGTTTGTGGTATTTAATCAAGGAAGCAATTTGTGGTTTTGAGTAAAGTAGCAATATATATGACATGAGGAAGTTCCTCTCAATTAAAAAAAAAAAGAATTTAAATCATTTATGCGGATATCGAATGATGTACTACAAACTGAATCTTTTGTACATGATTCCTTGTTTGCCTCAGCGACTCATCACTGCCAAACACACAACATTGTTGTCATCATGTGCAATGCAGCTATGAAAAGATGCTCTCTGTCTTTTCTGACCACCGTTTCCTCCTGCATCCTATGATAACAAAGCCGCATCAAAGATGACGCATCACTCCTGTTTTATTCTGCAACCGCTATTGCAGGATAAAACATGAGAAAAAACTTTCCGTTTCCTGTGAATATTATGCGCCCTCATGTGTGTTTTATAACCCCTGCATTGATCATCTTAATGCATAAATTAAATGTAAATATTGAACTCAGTGTCAAGTAGTTCTGGAGACAATTAATGCAAGTTATTCGTTTATTTCCAAAAAAGCATGTTTGTTGTTACAGATTAGAACACATTAGAAAGATGAAGACCTGAATAAGTTAGTTATTTTAATTACTCTAATTTAATTAATCTAGGAAATTATGAAAGAAATTTATTGTTTTACATATTTCCCTTTCAAAAATATTGTGTTTGAGAAAATAATTTACTTGCGTGATACTTATCGATGTCGTAGGGCAAACGACATAAAAGGAGCCGCAGAAAAAACACATGTTTTATTGTACAGTGAATTCAATAACAATTCCTCTCGGCAGTAGTGTTTAAAATGTAAAAGAAAGGAAATACATAAAAATTGTAATACAATGAGACAAGTGTCATAAAGAAATAAAACTAGACATTTCAAAGTGGCTCCTGAAAACTGTAATTGAAATTATAGCAGTTTTCCATCCCAGGGTCATTTTCCTCTTGGGATGCATGTGTGGTGGATATAATATAAAAATGTTTTCCTTTGTATTTGTGTGTGGCCAATCAAGGATTTGGAGGGGAGATTTCTGATCATTCCCTGAAAGACTAAAAGTTACGCATTCAATTTATGATATGAAAATAACCTATAGAAGAAATGGGAGAAAAAATGAAGACGCGCGACTATAAAGTTTAGGAGTTGAACCGAGAGACATAGGAAGATACTAAGCCTCCGACGAGATATAGGAAGAGAGACCCAAGCTTCCGATGAGATATGAGAGAAATAAAAAGACTTAGATGAAATATTGAGAACTTCAAAAGTCCTCAGATGATAAAGAGAAAGGGATGGAGAGGTGAAGCAGACCTACCTAAATGAGAGACATGGAGCAGATCAGTTCACGGGTAATACAGGAGCAATGTGATGATGAAAGGAGAGCCTAAAGAAAGGGGAGCAACTGTACTGGCCTACCAAGGGTGATGCACTATAAAGGGGGTGAGTCTTTTTAATCTCTTCCTCAGGACCCTGGCCACCATGTTTCATAAGAAAACAAGATAAGTATGATGTCAAAAATTATTTTTAATTTTGTTTAATTTAACATATGCTTTTGCTATTTCAATAAATCACATGATGTTAAATCATTGACATTTAAATCACAATTGTTTATTTCTCATTTTATTTCAAACAGCTTTCATAATTAGAGTATGGGTTTCTTTGAAATTACAGTATAAACTATTTTAAACTACAATATACAATTATTTTTTAATGAGTATGTTATTTAATGCACTTACAGATAGCAAGATTTGATAATCATGTATCTTAATAATTTATACTATAACATAGTTTTTTTTTTACTGATATATAATCTCATTAAAGAGATTTCTCTAAGCTTAATCGGTTCTAACGGATTTATATTTTTTCTATGCAATTTATTTAAGTAATTCTAATATATATATCAAACATTTATGTTTTTCACTTAAAATCTAATACTGATTCCAATAAATTTACAAATAAGAAAAATTTGAAGAGTAAACATTGTTACCTCTATATAAAGTATTAAAGATTGTTTCTTATATCAAATAAGTTAAACTATACAGGAAGATTAGTATAATTTTTGAGAAAGATTTTTTTATCCTTAGATGGTTATTTTGGAATTATTTTTTCAAATGGTTGCATTCCAAACTTGAAGTTACTTGCATATATGTAGCATTGTGCTCTAAATAACACTTTGCCATATAAAGGCACTCATGCAACTAAACACATATCGCTCATGGACTCATTTAAAAAATTAATAAAATTAATGGAATGAATTATTAGGAATGTAAATAATGTTATCATATTTTAATATATGTTAAAAATTATATTTACTTCCATTTTAAATCAAATTTTTCATGTATTTTAATAATTAATTGAATTATTATTTTTTTGTTTTTGTCGCTGTTTACCATTTAGAAACTTATTAGACGTAATAAGTTCCTAATGAGAAACAGCATGAAATTGTTATTGTAAATTACTTTAAATACAATAATGAAAAATGTAAATTTTATCATTCATAAAGTGTTGCCATTTTAAATTTTGATAATAGTATAGTCTTATTATCTTTGTAAAAGAATCATATTATTTAATTTGAGCATAATTCCTGATACACACATATATGTAACCTATGTATATAAACAAAATTATGAATAAACATAAAAATTTTAAAAGGTAACAGTATTTATAAATATTTAAACTAATTATTGTCATTAATATTTAAACATTAACAATTAATTATTCATAGGAAAGTAATTGTTAATATTTAAATTTTAATAAAATTAAATATTTAGTGACATTTTATGTCGATTGGCCTTCAAATTAAACTTATATTGGCACTATTATATGATAAGAATACAAATAACCAATCTTCGAAGAAACGCTATAAAACTAAAAATATTCCGAAAAAGAACAGTTAAAAATGCTATTTTTTTTTAAACTTTAAAATTTTCAAAATTGATTTGCACTCAAAATACCTCACATTTAGTAGAACATTTTACTTTATTACTTAAAAAGTTAACAAAATTATTAAACTTTACTGCTATATAAAATAAATTAAAATTTTGTATTAAAAATAATAGCATGCTTATGTGTTATCAATGATTTTAAAAAATCTAAAATTTGAATATTTAATATACATTTAATATTATTTTTTTTATCAAAACCATTTTTTGAAATTAATTAAATATTTATGAGACCATACTTTTTATTCACTTTAAAAGCTAATTAAAATTTCAAGTGCTCTTTACTCCACTAGCTACTAATAACAATAAGTATACAAAGCGGAGAATTTTTCTTACCAAATGGGATTTTCTATTTTTGAAGGGTGTTTTCGTTATATTATGAAGAAATTTAAATCATCAAATATAACGAGATTATCATATTATCTTATAAAATATTTCTTATATTTTACACATAAATAAAAACTTTCATGCTAACTAATGAGAAATAAATTTGCATTCATTATTGATATTAATTGAATTTGAAAATTCATAAATATTAATATATTTACTGTTCTTACTAAATCTAAAAATGTAATACATATTTTAAGTGATAAATCATATATTAGTTTATTTTTATATAATGATTAATTATTATTACAAAATTGTTATGATTTTATATAAATATGCAAAAATAAATTTCAAATACATTAAACAAATTGCTCACTTTTTAGTTTTATACATAAATATATAAATAGTTATTTAAATAGAAATGAATCGCATATATCTCTTAAAGTATGAAAGATATTTTTGTAATTATTTAGGTAGAAAATATATGTGTAATATATAATATATAAAAAGAAAATTTATGTAATAATATTTAGGTTGAAAGATATGTTTTTCTAAGCCAAACATATGTTTCTACCTAAGCAAAACATATGTTTTGCTTAGAAAAACATATCTTTCAAGCTAAATATTATTACATAAATTTTCTTTTTATATATATTTTACATATATTTTCATGTATATATATATATATATATATATATATATACATGTTTTGCTTTGAAAAACATGAATAAAATAAAAACACTTTTATGAGAGTACTTCACATTATAGGATCCGATTTCTCAAAATTAAAAACTTGTTAGTTACAATAAATCGTTTGAAAATATCTTTAAATAAAAGAGAGTATACTTTTAATTAAATTTAAATTTGTTGATAATCAATTCTAGACGGTTATGTTGTCTTAAGCTTTTTTTAATTATCTGTAAAAATTCCAGCAATAAACAAATGAACATAATATAAACTCTAACTATTTATATATGTTATAGAAACTAACTATATTTTTATTTTTCTGATGTGAACTAACATCTATTTTCTTTGATTAGTTTTTTTAATTTTTTGAGTAATAACAGTTATTTATACAATTTTTAGTCTTACAATTCGCAGTATATTTTTATATTATTGCATATATTTGGTTGCATAATAAGATGCTTTTGAATGCAATAAAATATAATATGTTCAGAAATGTAGGTAATGAATTTATGGAAGCGAATTTTAAGTGATAGAAATATACGTAGTTTTGGAGCGCACATTACATATTATGATGGGGAAAGAGAAGCTATTTACAATGCACAACAGCTGCTATTCTCTCTCATCATCTTTCCATAAATCTGATACCCTTTATGGCTTTCTACATTAAAATGTCCAACTTGTGAGAAATATACAGATAATACTCCAATTTTGTAATGTGTATCGAGGTCTTTCTAGATCAACATAAGCCACTTTCCAGTGGATGACAATACATTGTGATATCCCTAGAGTTGAAACAAGAGTTCGGAGATATATTTGAATTAATCTAGTGAGGACCTAAAGATGTTTCGTTTTTACTTTTTATTTATAGCCCAGACATCAACTACAAGCGAAAGACACAAAGAGAATGTGAGTAAGAGTTACATTTTCATTCAGAGAGCCAATAGCGCCATCTGTAATATAATAGGGGAGATGCGAAACATAGGAACAACGACGTTAATTTATTGGTTAGAAAGGGAGCAAGAATCCTCTAGAAGCCTGTACAAATTAGCATTCTATTTAGAAAAGCAAACCAAAACAAGATATCGCTTTGACAAAAAAACATTATTTATTGTTAAAAAAATAAAATCATTATTTTTTGACCTTGTCGGCAAGCTATCAATTTCTAGGTAAAAGAACTATGAACTAGTCTAATATGGGACTAGAATCATAACGTAGGGAGATAGAAGACTCTTTGTCACTCTTTTGACTGACTACATACCATCACTGTTTCACAACTAACCTAAAAGGCCAGATACTTAACGATTCTTATTTTTGTCATCTAAACAAACAATACAATAAACAAATGTTTCTTATTTAGACTCGTGCTCTACACTTATGTTCTCAGAATGTAAGGTACTGAAATATTGAGTATCGAGGGACCAAATTGTCGCCAAGTCACTGTACGAGCATTTGTAGAAGACAACACAAAGAATAGATACGATAGTTGTTATTGTTGTTGGGTGTGGGTGTTACTAATGACACTTGATGAAGCCAAACCCACTCTTCTTGATTTGGCGAATGAAATCAGAAAGGACGTCTTCCGTTTTCTAAACAAAGAACTCCAACCACGATAGTGGAAATACGACTTCGGCACATAGATAGCAGCACCATCAGGGTCTTCCAATTTAGAGATAGGAAGCCAAAGAAGAACCAAGGCCTGGCTCCTAACAACTTTAGATGTCTTAATTTGAAAGGGGAACAAATTATAATTGTAAACATATACAGCAATATTCTAAAATGAATATTATTTGCTTACAAGTTATAATAGTAAACATATCTTTTCGTAATATTCCAGATATATGATATCTAATTCAGAATTGGGTCTTATTTTATTTATTCTTTGATATTAAGTTCTATAAAAATGTCTCCAATCTCATTAAATATTAATATTATTTGTTTGAGTTCAAGAATATTTTAGGAAAAAAATTCGTTTAATTTGGAAATAAATATTAAAATTTGCTTAAAAAATTCTATACCTGTTTTTGTTTTTAGAATAACGTTAATATAAAACATTATGTATTTAATAATATGGGCAGTTAAGCAGTACTTAGATAATCGTAGTTAGATAATAAATTACTAACAGAAAAAATTATTTGCCAAAAAGAAAATTTCTTTCAGCAAGAATAACTAAATTATATTTTAATTTTTTTTTTTACCTTCTAATAGATTCAAATGAAAAGAACTGATTACTTCAAAATATTTCGCAAAATTCCAAGGACTAATGGACAAATATTTGATTTTGAAAATTTAAATTAAAAGATAATTTCATTCAGCACTTGAAAAAAATGAATTAAATAATATCGCTTTTGTGTTCAAGATTAAATTTAAAACTCAGTAAAATTAACCTTTGAGAAATGAAAAAAATTTTTTATTTGAGAAGTATTTCATGACTTATTACAAAATGCTTGCAGAAATGAATTCTTGAAGAAGTAATTAAATTTTTAAAATTAAAAAAGAATGTCATTTTGCAAGGATAATAGACAAATATTTTCAACTAAGGTAGTGATAGAAAATTCATAAAAAGTAAATTGATTTAACTTTATAAAAAAAATAATAAAAGTATCTAATTTCAAAGAAACCCAGGAAATTTTATAATAAAACATTAGTTTTTTACCCATGAAATTATTTTTAGCCATACAATCTTAAATAACGTAATATACGAATTCTAGAGTTCATCTCTTCCTTTTCTTTATTAATGTTTAATTAAATTACTCAAAAGTGATTCTCAAAATAAAATGTATGAAAAAATGTTTTGTTTTTAAATAAATTTTGTTTTTAACTTTAAGCCTATATTATTTTATGCGTAAATTATTATTTAAAGTTTAATAGAGTACTTTAATCAGTTTTAGTGTGAGTAAATTGTTTGAAATATTCACACAAGAAATATAAATTCATCAAGTTTAAAGGCAAAGTAATTATGCTTTATCGATGTTGTATTATTTTTTATCGATAAACTGTTAATAAAATTATATATATGCATATATAATAAAATGTAGCTGGAAGAAGACCAATAAAAATCAAAGACAAGAACAAGAAGAAACCACATAAATAATACAAATAAAACAAGATCCAGAAAAACTATACCTTGTCAATAGGGAAAAGGCAAGGACCAAGCCTTTATTAAGAGGGAGATGATCAACTATGCAAATAGAACACACTTTTCTGAAAAGCATGAAGGATAAGTGTTTATAATCATCATGTTATTCCCCCTAAGAGTGTCTGCATTAAAAGAAATCTAAATCGATCAAAACTAAAGTAAATAGAATCAGAGCAATACATTAAAAATATAAGCAAAGCAAATGCATTGAAAAATATGCAAAGCAGTACACTGAAAAATATACAAAGCAATACATAAATACATGTATTAAAACAGAAAAAAATAGTTGTCACAAAAGAAAGTAGAAAAGTTATGACTTAATTTAAAAAAGTTAAAGCACTTTATATATTATAATATAGATTCAAATTAAACTATAATTAAAAAGAAATTGATGTGTGTGTGTGTGTTAAGTGTTTCAGGATACTTGAAAGAACTTCAGTACTTGGATCCTCTTCTGTAGTTATAAAAACTACGTATTATTTCAATCTTACAAGCGATTCCTTACTTCCTACATGTTTTAAAATAAATCTCAATCTCACCAAAAACCAAATTTAATTAATTGATCTACTTAAATATAATGATTTTCCTGTTAATTTTATTTAAAAATTCAATATATATTTCCAATGAGTATTTTCAACGCATTGCTTATGATTCTATTTACTTTAATTTTGATGTATTTCTTTCAATACAGACACAATTCGGGGAAAGAGCATGAAACATTTTAGACATTTGTCCTTCGTGCTTGTAAAAAAAAATTAGTGTTCTATTTGCATAGTTGACCGTTTCCCTTCTAATGATAACGTACTTCTTCATTTCAAATAAAATACGATGTAATACGAAATGTAACACAATATTCAGTGTTCCTTCTTGTGTCTGTAATATTATAAATAATTTCTCTTCACAGTTAATTCTGAAATCATCAAAATCTTTTTATCGTCAGTAATTGAGACATATGCCGCCCAACCTGTCTAGTGGTTAGCGTACCTGACTACAGATGGGTGGGATCTGGGTTTGAATCCTGGCTCGGGCATGGATGTACTTTCTCTCTCTCTCTTTCTTGTCTTTGCCCTTTCTTTGTGTGTTTGTGAATGGTTGCCTACCCCATAAACGGGTACCTATGGCATGTGTGTGCATGAGGAAGTCGGACTCCACACCAAATATGGTTCAGTTGGAAAAGTGGAGCAGCGCACCCCATATTGCCATCCTGGCTGGCACACGACAACAACAACAACATTGAGACATATATTTCACTTGGCATAATTACTTCAGAAATTATTTCAGATAATACTTTTCAGATTGTTTCCTCAAGAAATATTCAAGAATAGTTTTAAGAAAATCAAAATAATATTTTGTTGACTTCTTTAACTTTTTAAAAAATGTATTTATTATAGAACGTAATAAGAAATGGTATAACTTTTCTTTTAAAATTTCAAAATTATTTTAATATAACTCTTAGCTTTTTTTCATTTACTATGTATTCTAAAAACTCACACACACACACATATATATATATATATATATATATATATATATATATACATTCCATATATGTATATATGGAAAGTAGAGTGTGTTGTTTGCTTACTAACATTTAATATTTTTAATATTCAGTATATAATGTTATATTGACACAAATAAGTTTGAAACATAAAATCAAGTAATTTTATAATATAAACATAAATTGTTCTATTTTTCATTTGCTGTAGAAAACCCTAACCATTTCCAAATGACCATTTATAAATAGGAATTCTTATTTGCTTATTTTAACATTTGAAAGTGATTATATTTCTAGATGTTTTTACACCGTTGAATTCCTAAGTTTTCGCATGTATTTTATTTCCATTTGTTCCATTTATACACTGAAGTGCCACTGGATTAGGGATACTTACCTAGAAACGAGTTGGATTTCCTCTGATCTTGATAACAGCTATCCCACCACGAAACTTGCATTCAACAATTTTCGGGGAAGACTTCATAGGAATGGATTACTTAATATTAGCTAAAAATGTCGATAATTCAGTAAGATTCGTTGGAAATGGCCTTTTTTGCCTTGTTTTAATACATCACGAAGAGGCTCAATAGGATTTACCTATGGGCTTTTAGATGGTCAATTTATGGCAGGCAAGACAGAGAAATGCTTATCCAAATAGCCAATTGCCAACCAGGACTTGTGATATGTACAACTGTCTTGTTGGAAGTTTTCATTATTGGAGTTAACAGAACCGCATAAACGTATATAGTTGATCATCCAGCAACTGTGGAGTTGTTGTGTCGTAGGTACCAAACTGCACTAGGGGAAATTGATACATTTACCAAAGATCCCAAATAATACCACAAAAAATACTCAAGACGATGGTTGAGCAACTATACTCTTGAACACTTCCACTCTGGCATGCAGCATCGATGGTTTCATGAGGCTGATGTTCTGTTCTAGCCTCCGTCGGCGTTAAATAGACAGAATCGAGACTCAATCAATCCATGCTAGTCGTTTCCAATCATCTACATTTCAGTCCAAGCAAGCCGTGCAGCCTGATGGCATGCGTTATAGGAATGGTACTCCCGTAGGTCGACGACTCCCAAAACCCATACGGTGAAGCGAGCGTAGTACAGTCTATTTAGAGAGAGTTTCACTCACATCATAAAGATGACCTGCAGTGGTTTCGTCGGGCTTCTATTGAGGAGATGGAATAGCTGACTGTAGGTAATATGTTTATCATCTGTCGAAGGCTGGGCAAAGGAGGTATAGAACATTTGGCTTCTGCCACTAAGCCTAGCAAATTCGATCCCCTCATGTCTCAATGTACGACTCTAACCCTCATTCAACTGAATGGCAATTTAATCTAATGTTTCACTTCGCTAAATACGTACAATATGCCTGAGACTTGACAAAGTGGTGCGACACTATCAAGGCCCAATTGTTTTTTACAGGTCCCCCAATCGTTAGTTTTACTTTTTGTCCACCATCCATGTATTCTTGGTATTCTTTTAATGTCGAATTTTAAATTTATAATTGTCTGACGATTTCGTAAATTGAATGACCAATGCGTCGCTCACCTATAATTTGTCTGTGTCGAAGGTGTCTAAATTAGTCAGTTTTTCCACACTGGCAATTCCAATAACTAATTAAGAATAACAACAGTGCGTGTTGTATATGTAGTTTCCCCAGTGCCCTCACTTGCTCATAAATGATGCGCAACACTACCTAATTTTCATATACCTAATTCGGTGGTACTTCAGTGTATATAAACATAACAGAAAACAGAAAATGCTTTAAATTTATTTACATTCTTTATTACTTGTTTTCTGAATATGAGTCCGTCTGTGATTCATAGACTTTTGAAACAATTTCTGACCACGGATATGACATCCAGGAACTTCAACTCTGCCTGAACTTGGATACTCCCTCGCTGCAAACTCTTAGAGATTGGTATCCAAATGAACCAAGAATCAAAGACTTAACAGATGTGATCTTTATGCAAGGCGACTAGCCATCTCCGTCCTTCTAACTTCACAACGTAGACGGGTACATTTAAAATAGGCACTTCAACATGCTCACTGGATGCATGATCAATGGAAAGCTGTTCCATTTACAGATGAGTCCAGATTTAGCTTGAAAGTGATATCAGATGTATTTTCATTTGGATAGAACGTGAAACCCGTTTTCACCCATCACACATCCATGAAAAGATGTATACGGATTAGGCAACGCCAGTGTTTAAGGTGGTATCTCTTTGGGTGTACACACAGACCTTCATGTCTTTTCCCTTGTAATGCTAATGCTCACACCTATAACAATAACATTCTTGATAATTAAGTACGTCCTTATGCACTGACTATGGTTATATAGTTTTATGGTTATCCTTATATGGTGATGCTTTGGTGCTACATGATAATAGTGCCAGGTAACGTAAATAGTGCACAGGACTCGCATCTTGGATGCTTATATTGAGCAGAAAACAATTGAGAGTATTCTGTGGCTAGTTTGATCACCGGACCTTAAACCAATCCAGAATATTTGGGACGCTCTTGGACATGTAACTTCTCTCTATCTCCCTCCTAGAGACACGCTTTCTGCTTTGGAAGAGCAACGTCTGGCAATTCCTACACAATTAATAGATGCTTAACATATCTAACCTTTACTGTATTACTTCTCGGAAGGATCATATCCCATATTAAGAGTACTTTTCCTAAGAGTAATATTTTATTTATACCCACTGCAAGTGCTTGATATATTGTTAACAACAAAGGCTATACGATAAAAAAATAATCTGCCTTATAAATTTGCTATCAATTTTACTTTTGTTTAGTTTTTAAAAGAGATATTCAGAGAATTTTAAAAGAAAACCTTATTCTAAGTAAAAATTTCAAAAAGTCAGGAGAAAACATCTTAAGAAAATAGTGTATTATAAATAACTTTTCAAAAGTTATAGTTAAGTCAAACATTATTAAATAGAAAAAAATTTAGCAGGAAAATAAGGTGCTAAATATAAAAATGTAATATAAAATTAATAAATTAATAATATAATTTAACAAATAAACTAATTTTGATTATCTTTTTAGAAAATATATACGATAAAAATTGCAAGATTAAATTTTTTAAGAACTTGAAATATACAGTAAAACGATTAACTTATTGCGATAACCTGACAATAAATTTATAATAAAAATATTTATTTAGTAATATTTTAACATAAAAATATATATATAATATTTCTATACAATATTCAAAAGATTTCAAAACATCTTGACTTTGAGAAGTTAATTTTTACCAATGATAATAAATTTTCTTGATTGAAATCAAAAAAAAGAAATCTTTGCAATTTATTAAATTAATTATTTGTTTATATTAACTGAAAATATGAATTATGAATATTTCAAACACAAATCATCATTACAAGATAAAACTCTTCTCAAAATTAAGTCATGCATAATTCATTGACATTAGCTACGATAAAACTAATTATCTTAGATCAAAATATTCAAAAAAGCCTTAAGCTCATTTGATATGCAAATGCTTAATTTAATGATGTGAGATAAAGTATTTCCTCTAAATTGAGTTTTAAATTTATTTTGTTATTGAAACATAATCTACTGAAAATACACAACTCAAATAAAACATTCAGACATTAATTAAAATTTATTCTTATTTAAGGATATTAATGTTATTTAATTTAGTTAAAATAAGGAAGTATATTAATCGCTTTATGCTTTAAAATAATTATCCTAAAGGTAAATTACAAATAAATTTTTGAAATTTACGCAATTTAATGTGTATAGTGAGTGTTTGATTGAAATTAAGACAGTATAATATACTGAATTGGCAAACTCATTATTCGTTGAAATATGTGTTTTTATTAATAATATTAATTTTTCCTTTTTTTTATGGATAATAATATTCCAAAAGATATGAAAATGTTTTACTTACAATGAATAAAATAATTTTCATGCATATTTCTTATAAATTCTTATGCAAATTTGCTTTCGGTTTTTTATAATCTTTTTTATGACGGGCTTAGAATTATTTTATTTTTTGACTCTACAAGGGACTGAATATTCATTTTTTGACTCTACAAGGGACAGAATATTCATTTTTTGACACTACAAGGGATTAAATATTAATTTTTTCACTCTAAAAGGGATTGAATAGTCATTTTTTCACTCTAGATGGGATTGAATATTCATTTTTGACTATACAAAGTCAGAATATTAATTTTATCACTCTACAAGGGACAAAATATTCATTTTTTGACTCTACAAGGGACTAAATATTAGTTTTTGACTTTACAATAGACAGAATATTTATTTTTTGACTCTACAAGAAACTGAATATTCATATTTTGATTCTATATGAGACAAAATGGAATATCATGTAATGTAGTTTACAGTGTATCGTTATCTGAAAAATGTATGAATCAGGTGCAAAGATCAGGCCGAATACCCACTGTTTTAAAAAGCTTTTCCTAGCTTCCATTTCTTCTTTACCATTAAAGTACTGTGATTCTAGGATCAAAATATTATTAATTTGTAATTTTTTAAAGTTTATGAAATAAATGTTTAGTATAGTGTAGATGAGGATTCGCTTAGTTAAGTACATTTTAAAATTATCCCTTGATTTTTTAAACTTAATAGTGTAAAACATTTTTGTTAAATTATAAAAAAATTTAGTTAAACAACAATGCATAAAAAAACTTATAATTAGAAATATGTTTGTAGAATTGTTTAAGTTATAATTTATGAGAGTATATTACTTTATGGTATATAATCCTATAATGATCAATAGAAGCACATCAAAAATTTTAGCATAATAAATTATAATAGTAATTATAGTAGTAGGACTTTTTGAAACTCCCAAAGAAATTAAATACAATCACTATTGCATTTAAATTTATTTTATGCTTAAAAATGAATATCATTTAAAATATTTTAAAGAATATTATTTCACTTTATTACGTTAAACTGATTTTTTTATAGTAATGTATACATATATATTGATTCATTTAAAAATTAATTAATTTTATCCAATTGCTTTACATTAATTACCAATTTCAGTTTTAAAATGTGCATAAAAATTCAGAAAGAAAAACTTCTCTCTTTAAAAGCAAATTTGCAATTTATTATAATTAAGAAATTGGACTGCACTATATATTATTTGAAATGTCATTTAAAATGGCTTAAATGATTTAAATTTATATTAATATATAAATTTTACAAAATTCCGCAATAGAACGATGGGACTTGTGACGAAATATTACAATTTACTTAATTTTCTATAGAAATGTTATATAGTCTTAAATTTAAATGATGATAGATAAATGCTTTAAATTTTCAGTTATTGATGAGGTAATTTATCTAAATTATAAGGAAACAATTGAGATTGTCACGACTAAATACTTAAATCATATCAAGTAACATAGCTTTCACTGAGATAATAATTATTTTCTCATAATTTTGTATAAACTTTAGTTATTAATGGTTGTATATATATATATATATATTACTTAATACACAACTAGAATGAATATTTATTAAGAAACTGATAAAAATTACTGTATTTTTAATGCTTCAAAATTTCTAAATTAAAAAATTAAGCTTAAAATTCAAAATATTCAAAACTTTACTGTTCCAGAAATAAAGTTTCTATACAGTAATACAAATTACACATCACTAATTTGCGACCATTTGAAAATAGTTATACTTCTAACTTTAAAATGGAAAAGTCAGAATTTTTTTAATAAAGAACTGTAAATATTTCAATATTTAACAAATTTTTGAATGAATATTAAGTAGCTTGTTTTTATTTAAGCATAAATATTAAAGCAACGATAATTTGAAGTTATTTTAGAAAAAAAAATGTTTGTTCCAATATTTCCTGATAACATGGTGCATTAAAATATTTTTTCTTTTATGAAGAATATATTATTAATAATAAAGCTTATATATATTGTGGAGATTCTAGAAAGTGTCTAGATTTTTATCGAACTTTCTTTATTTAAAATTCTTAACAAAGTTACTTTATAAAATAATTGCTGCGTTAAAAAAATCCAAAAGTAAGCGTGTTTCTGTCTATTAGAAGGGTTCTTCTAAAATAATGACCAAGTACTCAAACTTTTGAAAAGTATTTCAAATTTCATATTCAAGCCAAATATAAGGCACTTGACTGTATTTGGTTCTAAATATTTTTGACCAGATGTTTCTCCTGATATTTTTATTCGAAAACTAGATGAAAGTTTTGTGAAAAACTGGCTCACGTGCTTATCTTTCAAAGAAACTTTAATAAATAAACTATTTTTCATTAGATAAAACCTTCGTATTTCCTATTTTAAAACTACTATTTTTTCATATTTTTATTGCTAGATAATTTATATGAAAAAGATGAGTTGAACACAATTTTCTGATTTAAAATACATTTTGAAACCAGTTTTTATATAAACATTTGATTTCCCCGAGAAATTTAGTCAATAATTAAACAATATTTGATTAAATTTTTAATTAAATATTGTTAAAATATTGCATGCCTATGTCGTATTTTCCTTATGTCGTAACAGAAATTTTTTTCCAAAAATATAATGATATAGACATATAATATTTCTGAAATATTAACTACTCTATGTAGAAATATCTTATTTATGGGTTTCGCACATTACAACTTCATGCAACTAAAATATTATTTATAATTACAAAGCTAAGAAATACATAAACAGACATATGTTTCAAATTAATTTCAATTTATTAAAATAAGTTCTATTTATTATAATGTCATTCTATAATTATAATGTCATCGATAATTTCATTGAAAGACAAATCGTAAATTCCAGAACAAAATTTTATAAAATTATGGAAATAATTTCATTAATAAATGAAACAGTGTTTTACTCTTGTTGTTTGTTTGGTATCTGGTATTTTATTTTTATTTTTATTTTGCTATGTGTATCCAATATTTAATGCTTATCAATATAGGTTATTTGAAAAATAATCCAGGTGTGCTTAGTAAGAGCACGATATTTATAACTCTTGAGGAAGAAATAAGTTCTCTTTTCTCAATGCAATAATAATTTATTCACGAAGAAAAATTAAATTAGTTAGCTGCAATATAGTAAGTTCTTTATTTAATTTTTTAACAAATTTAAGAGTCGTAGAGTGAGATTTAACAAAAATTGTGTATTTTCAGAGCCTAGGAATAAAATTTTGTTATGTTTGTGGGGTAATAGTTTATGTATATATAGTAATTATACTATGTAATTATTATGTTTACTATCAATATTAATTATGACTGCGTGTATGTGTGTTATAAATAACTATAAAAAATCATGAACTCAAATATATTACAGTTATTAATTGATACATATTAGAATATTAATCAGCTATTTATTCTAATTTTAAGTACTGCCACACGAAAAAAAAATTAAAGTCAATTTGTAATATTACTCATAGAAGAAACGTTTCGAACGGTTCTTAAAAAAGTTTCCTTAAAATAAATTTTGTCAGTATCCTAAAAGTTACTAAAAAGTATATATATATATATATATATATATATATATATATATATATATGATGAAAACAATAGCGGTAATCAATGTGTAGAAAAAGTTAAAATAATTTCTTAAGATTTTAATAAAAAATCAAGCATTATTTATAATATATGAAAATAAATAAAAACTGTTACATATTTAAAAAATTGCAAGTGTGTAATATCGGTAATATAATTTATACTAAGCAATTAAATTTTAGTTAAAATTATATGTTCAAATGTTTGAGAAATAAGAAAATGAAAAGTGTTTACATTTGATTAAGGTTCAAAATTCAAATATAATTTTATCAAGTAAAAAGCCATTTTTTCATCGCATGAAAATATAATAAAATTGTAAAGAGATTCCATAAGAAGATTGAAATTAATATAATTTATGTATAAAAATGTAACACTTTTTAGTAATAATTAATTTTTCTTCATGAAAAAGTTTATTCAAGTATACGTTTTGAAAATACTTTATAAAGATAATTATACATATGAATCAAAACCATACATTTCTTTATTCAACAGTAAATGTTGTCTAAACGCTGTGAATCCATTACCATAATTTAATTCCTTTTTGATCAAAGTTTCAAAATGTAGTTTATTAAAAATATGCATTTTTACTGCGTTATTAAATTTCAATGGAACTTAATTTAATGACACACACAATTAATTATAATTGTGGACAACTTAAAGCAATATTGTGCAATTAAAAATGCATTCAAAAGTAATATATTAAGTTGATACTCTTTTTATGCATAATAGATCGAATAAATACTTTTATCTACCTGTTTATATGAATACATTTTTGATTTGGTTTAATAAAATTTTTATCGTGAAAATATTTATTTTTATCTGTGCGTATCTGTATGTATTAGTGCTCAGAGATTTATTGTTGAATGTTTTTTTAGTACACTACTTAAAAGAAATTCCTACAATTTTTGAGCTCTTAGAATATTTATTTTGTTGTTTACACAACATGAATAAAATAAAATACAAAACAAAAAAGAGTCTTATAATTATATAAAAATTTTTAATCTAAAAATGTTTCTTACATTTGTTTGCAATAACATATATTTCGCAATACATTTTTAAATCTGCGTTGTATTCATGTGATTTAAACTTTTATATAAACATAGCATTTATACAATAAACTATTTAGTTTCAAATGATAGAACTTAAAGGAAAATATTACCTTTGATTTTTAAAGAAAAATTATACACTGTCCAAAAAATATAATTACTTAGATACACAGAAAATATTCATACATATAATTACATATCATGTTAGAAACTCTTTTAAATGATTCTTTTAAATCTGATTAAAATGCTTTACATTCAGTATTAAAAAAATCATATGCACTAGACAGCGGAAGATTTAAAAGACATACAGAAAATCATTTAATATTTGCATTGTTCATATATTGCTTGTTTAAGAATAAAATAAATAATTTTAGTCCTTTAATCGGTCTTGTTAAACATTGTTAAATATCAATTTAAGAGAAAAAAATTCATGTGTATATTGTAGAAAAGAAAATATTAATTTTAACTTGACGAAATGAAAGACGTAATTTCAAATTTTAAACTATACATAATAGTAAATATTTTTTTTATATTTTTAATACATGCTAATAAACTGAATGAAGAATCTTATATCCAACATGTCTTACATCCTAGAAGGATTTTCAATAGATAGTAATCGTTTTCACAATATATTTCACAAGGAAAAACCATGAAAACCAAAAAAACTGATGGCGACAATTTTTTAATCAATATGCATACTTAGTGTCCGATTTCCGTTGTTCAATTCTGATTGGAATCGATCCAATAACCTTTCATATTGAAACGTCTGATAAAATCAATCGACGACATTGAATTAATGAGCTTCCTGTAGTAACATAACTCTGAACAAACTCAAAACGAAATCTAGTGATCCTATATTCACAATTTTTTCGAATACATCAAATAAGTGTTCGTGAATGAGTAAGCTAGTTTTCGATAATGGTGCATGATCTTCCTGTTAAGCCTTTATGATAATTTAAACATTTTATACTGACGTTATAATTGTTTAATTTATAGTTGTAGCATAGTTAAAATCTATAAAATATTTAATCATAGGTACTTCATAAGCTTTCAGGTATTTGAATTATAAGATAATGCCCTTTTAAAATTTTGTAGTGTAACCATTTTTACAGTTTCAGTTGTGATTAACAAAAAGTAACAATTTAAAATGAGCATCTTTTAAGACTTATGAGCATTTAAATTATTCCAAATAACAGGAAATATCATTTATTACTCATTGGAAAATATTTGCATGAGATAACGTAAATCCTCTTGTATTTTCTCATTTACACTTATTTACAGTTTGTATAGCACATTTACAGTGTGTTACAGTTTTTTTATTATTTTTTTTGCTGGTGAAATTGGGCAAAATTATCATTTAGAGAAACATTTTATTATTTAATAGATAATTATTAACAGCAAAGTACTTATTGCAGTTACTATCATTAAAATCACATTAAATTAAAAAAAACACTTTTTAACATAATTTTTGTAATAATTGATAATCTAATAAGTTGATATGAAAGTAAAAAAAAGTGAAGCATAAATTGGTAAAATGATTAAAGTAATGCGTTCGCAAAAATATTAATTTTTAATTTCTTTTTCATTTAACAGAAATATTTTAATATTAAACAAGATATTTAGCAAATATTTTATATCATGCCATAATTAGTTTTCCTTAAAAATAATAGTTAAACATGAAAGTATTATTTATATTTAGGATGTATTTGAAACTAGTAGTTTGATTTGTCTTGATTGATTGCTCAACGGTGGCCATATACTTGAAACTAAAGGTAAAATAAATTAATTTACATAATAACAGACACCATAATAAGAAATAATATTGAATATAATAAATTCAATTGATATGTGTTATTTTATCTCACGCTGAATATATATATATATATATATATATATATATGTTACCGTGAAAGACCGAAATTAGAGAATGTCGACATTCACCGGTGAATGTCAACACATACCAAAAACGTTGGTGAAAGACCGTACAATTGATTACATTTCTTGCACTTTCGGACCATCGCCGGTATATGTCGACAATCACAGACAAGCTTTGGTGGAATTTGAAAAGATGATTAAAGAGCTCGAAAAGGAGATAACAGATGGCAACGTCAACAAAGAGGTGCGGCCTAGAGCACGTTGACAATCACAGACAAAACAAAAACCATTCCCGGGGTTCCCTTTCCACCACAGCATTTAATTTGTTTGTTGTCAGGTTTGTCCCGCGGGTTAAAAATCCTCTACACTTCCTCTACTCACCGTGGTTGGTCACTCCTTTCTAAGAGAGGCGATAAGTTACGTCACACATGTGACGTTTTTCACGCCTGAAATATTGAGATAAGAAAATGCAAATCTGCATTTCTCCTTTCCGGATACGGAGAGATGAAACGCATATTCCAGATTCACCATTAGTGCATTGTGGATGTCGACATTTGCCGGTGTAAGTGAGAAATGAGGATATCTAGCAAATATTTCGGACATACACCAAGCGACTACGTGAATGTTGACATTCACCAGCGAATGTCAACATTCTCCAGATTTCGGACTTTCACGGTAACAT
>JAPDSC010012291.1:51091-77641 GCA_026290005.1 Latrodectus geometricus | reverse complement strand
ATATATATATATATATATATATATATATATATATATGAAATAAATCTAAACGAGATTACAAAATTTTAATTACCCCTTACATTATTTTATGATTGTTTACACTATAGAATAATTTTAAATTTTCCCAATATATTTAATAATTTTGATATTTTGGTAATATTTTTATTACGTAAGAAACATGTGATCGTGGTAGACATAAATGTGTGAACTGAGTTTAAATTTTACAATTTAAATGATGTCATTTAAATAATCTTTACGCAAGCCCTTTAAGTTTTGTAATCAACTTAATTAATTCTTCAACATCAATAAAAAATACCGAATACTTAATTCATTTAAAACATTTGAAAAAGATTAATTTAGAGATAATAGTTTATCAAAAATGTTATTTTAGTTTATTATTATTTTAAATTTGAACTGAAAAGAATTAATAACTTAATGATCTAGCATAGCTTTTTTAGAAAAGATATTGCTAATATCCCAATTTTAACATCGAAGGAATATATTATTGTTACAATTATATTCTCTTTATTTTCTAAAAGATGTGAAACATGAATATATTTAAACTATTTAAATTTAGGAAATAATTAATTCTTAATTCAATAAAAAATATCCTTCTGCTAGTATGTAATTAATAATTTTGGTTGAATTTTACATAGTTTATTCATTTTAAATAGTCAGAAATATTCAAATATTTTCCATTTTAATTTCAGTTCTCCGTTAGAACTATACCAAAACTACTTGCAATTGGCTCGAATGCAATTATAAGAATGACCGTGAAGCATTTAAAAGTAACTGGATTCATTGTAATATTATTCAACATTCATGACTTATTCTGATTTTATGGAATAAAATTAATAATTATTCTGATTTTATGGAATAAAGTGAATAATTATTCCGATTTTACGGAATAATGTGAATAATTATTCTGATTTTATGAAATAATTTTACTGTAATATTAAATATGTCGTACTATATCTATCTATTTATTTCAATGAAAAATTATTCATTACTACAAAAAGCAGATTTTAATCCTATTTGTGAAATAATGAAGTAATTAAAAATTATTTAAAATAATAATTCAATATCTAGAAAGTTTATAATAAAATATACAAAGGAAGGATTTGGAGATTTTAATTTGCGAAGACAGTTTCCTTGAAACTGCGAGTTTTCTTTTCAAGAAAATACTGGAAAATTGTTTTAAAAACTTTTTCCCTATAACTAAATTTAGCAGAAATTTCAAATAAGATCTAGTAAATATTTTATTTGATATTCTGTAGATTATTGAGTTTGTGAGGTAAGAAAAAGTATTTTATCCCACATAACAAATTTCTTCAGTTCCTTCTGTTCAGTATGTTTAAGTCATATACTTTCCTTTTCTTTCAATGCATTTAATATTTATGTACTTTGTTTCAAAACTACAAATCTATTAGTTTTTAGCTTATTTTTGTAAGAAATGAAATTTTGTTTATATTTAACTTCACATACTTAAATTTATAAATGTAAAAATGTGTTAATAAAAATCAATCCTTACATGGATAAATCAACTACTATTAAAAAAGACAAAAATTGATTTATTACAAAATTTTCAAGAAATTTTAATTTAAACTATTTATTATTTCTTTTTTTAAATAAAATTTTTAATTAATCATAGTTGTTGTTACTGAATTAAAGGAAACTTTTATAATAAAATTCTATTTTTCTGAAAAATAAGTTCTAACATTTTCCTCTTCAATAAATTATAACTATAGCTTCTTTAAAAATTATACACTATTAGATAATATCATAAAAATAATAGTGTATATTTATGATTTAATAAATATAAAGTCTCTGAATTAAAAAAGTATTGAAAGGAAAAATATATTATCGTAATATTCGAAATATATAAATTAAAGTTACAGTATAATTATCATTATACAAATATAAATATATATTGACTCAAACTATTTTATTATCTTCATATTAATATGGAATAAAATTTGCTTATGTACATTTCATAACAGTATTGATTTGATAGAAAAAATAACAATAGTTATTTTTTTTATCAAATCAATACTGTTATGAAATTCCATACACTATTATATACTATTTTATAAATTTATCCTCTTTATACCTATTTTTTCTTGAAAGAAATTATATCTAAATATAATACTTTTAAGTTATAAATCTTATACGTATGTCTTAATAATTTTCCATTTGAAATTCAATGTCATTTTTTATCGGAATAAATGGCTTTAGTTCCAGTATAATTTTTATGTAAGACTTTACAATTTGATACAAAAAAATACCCCATTTCATGTTCAAAATTGAACTAAAAATTTAACTTGATAAATATTTAATTCTATATAAACTCTGTAAAATATTTTCAGATTAAAGTTTTAAAATTTTTGAATTATTAATTAAAACTATTTAGATAAAAGATTTGTTATCATTCACTGAAATTGATAATTGAAATAAACTTTATTGTTTAATCTTTTCCCTTACAATAAAATTTCAATCCGAATTGTGCACTTTTGCTTAAAATATTTATAGTTAATTTTAACAAGCTTCCTATAAATATCCTCTAAAACATAAATTCCTATAAAACAAGATATTTATAAAGTTTGATAGAGTTTTATAATTTTTTTTCTGATTTTACAAACCTAAAAATTTTATTGGGTAATAAATCATGCACATATGATTTATTACAACAATAAAACCATGCATATGATTGAATAATAAAAATGTGTATATAATTAATTTTGATTATTTCGAGTTTTTATACAAGACTTTTAAATGGTTTTTAGGAAGCAGTTATTTAATTTCAAGTATTTTATCATAAATAAAAAATCCTACACAAGATACGTGTAGTCATAAAACCTTGATATTTGCAATCTTATCATTTTTAATATTAGCATTTGTATAAGTGCTCATGACATGACATTCAGATAGTATGGTTACTATTCATCAATAATTTTCAACTGCTTAATATATTTAATGAATGAAGTCCTTTGCAAAAGTCAATGTATACATAAAACTTGATTTAATGGCAAGGAATTAAAGTTATTATACTGTCTAAACTTTTATTATTTTATAAATTTTTTTTGATTTTAATTAAAAAACTGTTTTTGTAGTTCCTTTTTTTGTACTGAAAACTTATAATTATTCAAAAGAAAATGAGACTGCAAAATTTTTTATTTTATTTACAGTATATTAGAAAGAGAAAGTTCTGCCTAATTCACATTTTTGTAAGAGATATAGAATTGCTCAGTTTTAAACATTTTATTATTGACTCACTAGTGTGATAATTAAATTAAAAATAATTACATATTCATCAAAATACATTCAAGATCATAATGATGAATATGGCCACCCAACCTGTGTAGTGGTTAACGTAACTGACAACGGATGGGGAGAACTTGGGTTCGAATCCCGGCATGGGCATGGATGTACTTTCTCTTCCTATGTGTTTCTTGTCCTTTCCTCTGATGATGGATGGATGTGGCCCACCCTACAAACGGTTTTGTGGTGGTGTGACGTGGGTAGTGCTACTCGAATCCGTGACTTGGTTCACAGATGCCCACAGGGTAACGATGAAATGAATAGCAATTTCCAGCCTTGTTGTGGTTAAAAAAGGGTTAATCACCCAAGTGCCCACCATTGGAAATAAATGATGAATATAGATTATCTAGGCAAATCACAAATATTATCGAAATTTACTAAAACCATCAAAATTAATTAGTTCAGAACATTCCATTTAATCAGAAATATTTCTTAAATCAATTCTATAGTTATAATTAATTTTAATCCAAAAACAAAGGACTTTTCTACAAAAAATACATAACAATTATTTATTTTGAATTCTGTTCCAAATAAGGTTAACTGTTTTCATTACTAAACAACAAGCACCAGAATTAAAATTATTTTCAATAAAAACTTAAAAACAAATGTTTCAATAAAAATGTAAATATGTTTCGAAAATACATTTTTTTTAATTTAAATTTTTAATGTAAAAATTGACATATTTTAAATAAGATTAAATGCTACCACTTTTTCTCGTTAGAGATTTAGACTATAATGCAGTCTTGACATTTTAAAATTTATAAAATTATTTTACGAAATATCTCAATATTCCCATCAATCTCAGAAAATATAATCGACAATAATCAAAATATTTTAATGTCTGGAAGCAAACATGATGTTATTCATTTTAAAAATAACTTTTTAGTCATGAGGCATTTTGACTGACTCTGAAATCATACTTCCACTTAGGAAAGTTAAAGTATTCCATTTTAGTTTTTAAAAAGAGTAGGAAATATTTTGTAATGCAAATGCATGAAAATAATTTCAAAAGCTAATGACACTGAATTTGTATTTCCGGATATAGAAAATGTAATAAAATCTAAGTCTGCTAAGCATAACATAATTTAGTTTAGCATTTAGTAAATCTTATAAATTTGTGGATAGTTGAAAATCAGAGTTTAAGAGTTTCATTTAATGTACAGACATTTAGAATTATTTTTGTTAGCAAAGCAAATTTTTAATCTATCTCTAAATTTAATATCTCGTCATTGCGGTATTTTTGTAATATATTATGAATAGTAAGTACTGAGAATTATCAGAATATATATAAATATTTTTATATAGATAATATATATTTTTATATAGATAAGTATAAAAATTTGAATTTTGAATTATTACTCACATATCATAAATATAATTAATATTTGTCATCATTTGCAAATCAAAAAAAAATGATGCGTAACAAATCCCTGATGATATTTCTAGCAGTTGCAGTAAATACTATGACTTACGCATGTGTTTACCTTAAAACTTGAAATTCGAAAACTCTTTTATAAATTTAACTGAATATTGAAATATTTATTTATATTTTTGAGTTAGTTTTAGCATTTTAACACGTTGCAGTAATTTTATTTATATATATTATAAATAAACCAATTTATGGCAGTCTATTATATATATACATATATATTTATATATATATATATAACTTTTTACGGTATAGAACATTATAATTCAACAGAAATACTTAAAAGACGAAAATTGGAAAATATTCTTAATATCTTATACGACATTTATCAATAATCCAGGTTTATAAATAAGAAAATATCGGGAATTATTCAAAATGTCTTCCTTATCAAAAACGAAAATTTATCTTTAATGTAAATATCAAGAATTCAATAACTTCCTTAACTAAACTTTTTTCTTTTTAATCGGGGAATAAAGAATCTCAAGTTTCTCAACATTTTACTTCTCGTATTTATTTTATTTTATCAATGATTATAGAATTTCAATAAGTATTTGAACTCTGATAACTTTTTTGCACTTTATCTTTAATAATTATATCTTCGTAAGCAATAAATTATTGTCTATATCCTTGGTGTGTAAATTAATTTTCCAATAATTCTAAAACTATTGGAATATTGAAGTAAATAATATCTTACATTTGAAATAAATAATGATCTCCTTTAAATGAATTTGATTCACTCAATTTAATTGCTTTTAGTAAGGATGAGAAAGTTAGTGAAATTTTTCATACACAAATCCAATAATATATATATATATATATATAACATAAAGAAGTAAATTCAATATGTAGAAAATAGATTATTTAATTTTAAAGTTAATAATATATTGGAAATTCAAAATGGAATGTAGTATTTAGGGAATTAAAAAACATAGATAATATTTGCAATAATCTAAAATTTTTCAAAAAACATATTAATCATTTAATTAATCAACTTAAATATAATGATTATCATGTTGAATTTACATTAAAATATGTAGGATTTAGTGAATCGCTTGTACAATTGAAGTAATGCGTGGTTCTCATAACTACAGAAGGGCCACCCAAGCATTGAAGTTCTTACAAGAATCCCGAAAACACCTACTTTAATTTTAATTATACTTTAACTTGCAACCTACATTAAAAATTATAAATTAATTTAACTTCTTAATTTAACTCATATCTTTATTCCTTACCTTTGGCAACCACATTCTTCTGTATTTGATATATATTTTCCAATGTATTGCTTTGATTCTATTTACTTAAATTTTGATAAAGTTGCATTTTCTTTTTATGTAGAAATTCTTCGGGAAAATAGTTCGAATATTTTTAGACTTTTGTCTTTCGTGTTTGTCAGAAAAGAGTGTTTATTTGCAGAACTGATATTTTCTGAAAAATAAAGGATTTCACTTAGTTAAAAGTGTTATATTGTTAAAAATGTAATCACATAAATATTCATTGAATGTATAAATTTAAAAATATCCTTTAATAAGTTTTAAATAAAAATATGTTAAATTCCATAAAAATATGCTGTTTTTGAATCTGTAGTGTATTTAAGAATATAATATAATAAAATATTAAAATATTGATATTAATATATTTTAATATTTTTTAGAATTATCATTCGAAATGAACACACACAAACTTTGGATAAAAATATAGTGTCTAATCGAAATCTGTATTGCATAATAAAAAAATTCTACTAAGAAAATAGAAATGTATCGGATGAGAGCTCAGAGAAAAAATTACAAGTGATGAAACACATTTGTATTTATAAAAGATTTTTTCTTAAGGCATAGTTCGTTTTTATCGAATAATATATTTCTAAATGCCCTCTTCTTTCCAAAGAGAAAATCTTTTTCTAAATTTAAAATTTATAATGGTGATAAATTACTCTTTCATATTTTTATATTATTAAAACTGCAATATTTAAAAATAAGAAAATTAATAATTTTAAAACAGAATAATCGAAATGATCATTTTATTTGAACAATCAATACTGAACTACTGATATGCTCATTTCTACTATTTAATTCCTAAAAAAGGAATTGTCAATATACAGGTCAATTCGATAATAAAGAAAAATAATTTGGCCATTAACGGTAAACTTTTTGTATCAGAAAAAGTCGTATATAAAAAAAATTATATTTTCTTGATGTAACACATTTTTTTTATTTGCAATAGCAAGAAATAATTTTTTATTCTTCAATAAAGCTCAGTATTCTTATTTTGTAGGAGAACTGTTTTGATCATAACAATTATAAATGCATAGTACAGTCAAGAGATTATGCAAAAATTGGCATTTACAAAAATTGGTATAATTTTCTAAAATAAAATTCTAAAACAGTGTTTTAAAGAAATTAGGAAAATTGAAATGCTGATATTTATATATTTATGTACGGATTTTGACATTATGTTTATGAGATACAGATGTCAATAAATAAAGCAAAGCAAATTTACAATTAACTGCGATTTGACTACTGTCGCATCATAGAAATTCAATTAATAAGTAAATTTTTCATTGTGTTAAATGTTTTTACACATTTATAATTAATGATATATATTATATATGCATGTGTGTGTTAAAAAGAGTTAAAGCTTAATTTTCTCAATATTAATTGCAAATAGTCTTTATGGTTTAAACAGCTAGTTTTTAAATACGTACGTTTTTCTTTTAAAGTTTCCAAAAGCTTATAAATTATTTTATTGTAATTGTTTGCAATATATATATATATATATATTTGAATTAAATCAGATAAAATAACTTTTCAATTCCATTGCGTGAATATAATAATTTAAATTTTCTTTTAAATTAGTTTGCAATCTTATTATGAAACTAGTTTTCCTATTACTCCAGAAAATAGGTAATCACAGAGAAAACATTTTTGTATGCTTTGTTTAGCTGCATTTATTTAAATTATAAATTATAAGCAAAATTTTAGGCATTTAACTACATTTTTACACAACAAAATAAAATTTGATTTTCTTATATAAATTATTTAGGAATACTTTTTTAGCAAATATTTTGAGGAAATATGTTTTCTACAGTTTTTTTCTAAATTACGAGTAAATCAACATTTATTATAATTTTTGTCTTTATCTGAACTATAAATTCAATAATTATTCATTCTTAAAATGAACATCTCCAATTATTGTTATTGATATTTATTGAAAACATAAAAACTTTTCTTAATTAATTAACCGCATCAAGGAAATCTGAATAAATATATAATGATTTAGCATCTCTTATATTATTTTCTGTCTACTTGTTGTAAAATTTCTACTCAACAATGTTTTATAAGGCTGTCATTATTTATTCATATTTTTGTGAGTTATTTCCAGATATGAGTTCCAGAGAATCTAATTTGATTTATTAATGAAACTTACCAGACTGAGAACGTTAGGATTAATTTTATATTAAATTAAAGAATTGTACACATTCAGTTAATGAAGTTCTTAACTAGTAATTCCTCTTAATGGTAAGAATGCTGATTAGTGATCGAAATAATATTCAATCATGAAACTTTAGTAATTTGCCCTCTTACTAAACTTTAAATCATAAATTCATTATATGCAAAATATTGAAAAACTCAACTTACTTTACTCCGAAAATCACTTGGAAATATAACGCACTTAATTCAATAATCAGTTTGTTTGCTTTAATTATTGCTATATAATATTGTTAGTAAACAAACTGAACGAAAACATAACTTTGAAATGAAGGAGAATAAATTCTAAGATGTGTTTGTGTAGTAGTTAGTAATGTTGATTTAACTCTCAAATGTTGATGTAACGGATAATTAATGTTTTCATTGTGTGATGAACATCATAATATTGAATTAGGAGTACTATGGTAAAGTATATAAACATATTTATACATTAAATATGATATAGTATTGATTATTATGGAAAATATTCAAAATAATATATTATTTTTGAATGAAAACAATAACAGAATTCTTGGCTTTAAATGTAAAAAAAAATAATCCACATATGAATTAATTAATTTTCACTTCGTTAAATTATCTTTCAACGAATATCTAACCAATGTAACTGAAGCAGAGGGCTTGGATTATTTTTACTTTGAAAAATAATGTACACATATTTTATTTTTTTATAATTATGTATTTAGTATATAATTTACATTACCTTATAAACAATAACTACAATTACGTGTTCATACACAGCAAATTTTAATTTCTGTTTCTAATTTAGTGATCCGTTACATATTATAGTAAATTACAACTTTCTGAAATAAAAAAAACGTATTTTCTATATTACTACATGTTTTGAAGATAAAATTTTGTACTGTCTTGTTTTGTTAATTGAATGAATTGCTTTATTGTAAACATATTTATTTACATTTCATAAAGATACAATTTTTTTCTTATGATATCCAACAGTTCATGGTGGGAAAACTGTATCTTAAGTTTACATAATCTAAAAAAGAGTGTTATTTACAATGTTATATAATTTTTTTAAACTCAATGCTATAAGAAAGTAAAAGTGACACACAGCATTCGTAAAAGATTTATGTGTGTATCAAAAGGAAAGATTTTGGGATAATTTTTATATTAGAAATTATGTTTAAATATCTGTTGTTTATATAAAGCTTAAGTCATACTTGTTATTAACTGTTAAAAATTCATGTTAAAAAATTCACCATATTTGAACTATAAAAAGTTCTTAGGAACAAGCTTATGAATTTCAACAAATTTGGAAGGAATTTTCTGAAGGCATCCACATTATTCATGTTGGTTATTAATACATAGTTGTAAGACCAATATAGAATTTATTATACCAATAGTACAACATGTTATAAAATTCAAAGCCAATTTTATACAAGAAGATAAGATTTCTTTGTAAAAAAATTATAGCCACTAAAAATATGTAAAATAAAGAAATTGAACTTTTAGCAAGATGAAAATATTGTTTTGAATCATTTGATAACTCCAGAATTACCAAGAAACCTCCCCTACATTTTCATTACTGTGATTTTTTTCTATTACAACAGCAGAAAGAAAACTATAATAATCAAATGAATTTTAATACAAGACAAAACAGTGTCATTATGTATTTTTTGTGATTTTTTTCCATTATCGACAAATAAATGAACGTGTGTAATAAAGTAAGTTATTAATTTGTACTTTTTTAACAAGATACACAATCAAAAATGTTTCTATCAGTGTTAACGATTATATAGTATAAAAATTGTTATAGTATAAAAATGAATGTTTATAAAAATTTATTTCAACATTAATATTTTTTTTATGTTTCTGCTGCATTAATGTATATGATTGTACTCAATATACAAGTTTAAAACACTCTATAATCACATACACTGTCTGACATAGAAAATTAAACACCATGAAGTTTTGGTCGTATAAATATGCAAATTTCGGAGATTACGCAAAAGAACATGTTATGCAAATAATGTAAAATGCAAGTTGGTTATGTGATTATTGCGCCAGATGAAAGGGAGAGAAACGGCGGACAAGCCAACAGTCTTATCTCTTTGCCGCTTAGGAAATCCAGTATTTCGAGAAGTTCAAAAATGCTTAAGACAAGTGTGGATGAAGTGACGACGACTTCGAAGACAGTTCTGGTGAACGGGCGGTGCTGTGAGAGGTCGAATTTTAGGCTTACGTACGGATGGTTGGTACTACAGTCGTATCGCTGCTGAAACCCTCACAGATGCATCAACTGTGTATAAAATTTGGACCTGATATGTGAATGAACAAAATGCGAATAGTCGCATAAGAGCAGGTCCATCTAGCCGGACAACAGAACAGACGGATCGACGCACCCGAAGGGTAGTTATGACTGCCCCACAATCAACTTTTCTTGACATTCTGCGCTATGTGTAGCCAGTTCAGGATGCTCCAATACCTGCGAGAACAATTGCACGACGATTGGCTGAAAGTAGCTTGCACACATACCACCCATTACGAAGACTGCCATTAACGCCAATGCACCGTAGGGAGAGATTGCAATGGTGTCGTTCAAAGAACCATTTGGACGACTGAATGGCAGAATGTGGAGTTCAGTGACGAATCTCGGTTCTGTTTTACTAATGATAGTCACGAGGTGAAAGCCTGCAGACGTCGGAGAGATAGAGCCAATTCGACCACTATTGTTGTATTTCATACCACTCGTCAACGTGAAATAACGGTTTGGGGTGCAATCAGCTACGATAGCAGATCACCCCTAGTACTCATCAGAGGTACATTGACGTTAGGATAGTATGTTGATGAGGTGTTGCAACCTGTTGTGCTACCTTACCTTCAGCAGCTGCAAGACAGTATTTTCCAGCCGGATAACGCAAAGTCGCACACGGCACTAGCAGACACGCCTTGCAGAATTTCCAATTGCTTCCTTGGCCTGCGATGTCTCCGGATCTTTCCCCGATAGAGCATATCTGGGGCGGGATTGAGCGTCGTTTGTCTGTTATGGCCCACCCTCCATTGGAGGACGAACTGTGGAGAATGATTCAGACCATATGGGCTTCTATCCCTCAGAACACCGTCCGCACGTTAATTGACTCTCTACCTTGCAGAGAGTCTGTTAGCATCACCGCGAGAGGCGGCCATACTACTTACTGATTTTCTGCATATTTCGTCAATGTATAAATTTATCTTTTTGTAAATAACATCACTTATTTATCTATGCAAGCTCTGTCTGTGTATCAATTTTAAGCACCTTTAATCCAATTTTTTTCTGGTTTTGCATTTCCTATGTCACACACAGGCAGTGTATTACCTGATCATTCCATGTAAAGTGGTTGCTGAAAAATTGCCTTGAGCAGAATATTTTTAAAATAAGTCATAGTTTGAATTCATTTGGTGATTTGAGCACAAGAGCCGTCTAGCCATACTTACTAGCCACAATATTTGCTGAACTCTGAATAAGAATTAAAAATTTTTAAAATATTCTCACTTGATATTCAGATATAATTTGCTTGCTAGAGTACAGTAATTGCTTCCGTCAGAAGCAGAAAATCTATACTGCTGGATTTGAAGGAGATATACTTCAAGTCATCAAGAAATGTAATAAATCTTATTCCCATTTTACAGTTAAATACGAATTAATAATATATTTATGTTAATTTGAGTTTTTAATATGCATTTAATATTTATTATTTTATAAACATAAAGCTTTATCTCAACACTATTTTCATTGAAGAATTCCCATTTCTAGAGCTTATAAATTTTGAAATTTTCATCTAATTATTATATTTTTATTGCATTTAAAATAACTTAATAAAGTAGTTTTTCTATTTAATAACTGAAATTGGGGTAACACCAACATGCATGCTGAAATATTTTTAACTAAGTTATTCAGCTTAATATAAATATTTGTAATAGGTATTGTTATTTCTACTTTTATTTCATATTAAAAAACAATTTATTAAGTCCTGAAAAACTTAAAATATTAGTTTTGTTGATTCTTGATTGTATTAACAGTTAATTAAAATACAAACTAGACCATTATGTGTATTTGTAGGCTTCTCCCATTAGTGAAATAAATGAGAATTTCATTTTAAATTAAATCTTAAATAAGGCTCTGTTAAAAAATGCTATGAAAAAGTTTAGTATTTATGGATTCCTCTCTTCATTTTTATGAAGAAGTTACATTATCATTGAAAAATGCTTAATATAATCTTTAAAAAATTAGAATACCTAACTGAGAATATTTTATAGAAGAGAAATAAAAAAGCATCTCATATATATAATGAAATAAAAATATGATTTTAAGAGTGTATTCAAGGAAGGATATGTTAAGTAATAAAAATGAAAGAAAATACAAGTTCATCAAGTAAGAAATAAATTTTCGTAAGAATTATATACTTTATTTTGATTTCAGAGCTGTTAATAAAGAAAAATATAATATATTCATGGAATGAGGAAAATAATCTATACTCAAAATATAAAGCACATTCTATTTCTTTTAAGAATGTTACTGCCTATCAATACAGAAACAAGTACGTGCTTTTATTGTATTTTACATTTCTATAATTAAAGAACACACAAAATGAGAAATGTCTGTGTTTTGATTAATGCATTTTATAAACATTTTATATCGTAATTATAAAAATGAAGCAATTTATATAAACTTAATTAGTTGAAAAAATTAAATGATTTTAAGATTAATGAGAAAAATTTTAAGTTAATATTTTATTATTAAATTCTAGTACAATGGAACATGCAAGTGTACTTAAATATTTATATTTTTAAAAACTGATAAGTGAATGAGTCAGGTAGTTCTGAAAGTATTTGTGAGGGGAAAAAATATAACTAGATCTTTCCAAGAAATGAGTTTAACAATGCAAGCAATTACTGAATATATAGTAAAGAATAATATACATTCAATAATTGCTTTGAAAATCTTCTAAGTTAAGCTTTTTACTATTGAATGATTAAGCATGCACATCGTTATTTTAAAATTATAATGGAATAAGAAATTTGCTTCTAGTACAATAATCAATAATTCCAATTAAAAAAAAAACACTATGCTTTCGATCGTTAAAAAAAAAACAAGTTTGAAAAAATTATTTATTTTCATTTAGTATTGTATTTCATAAGAAATTATAATGAAGCAAAAATTAAAAGACTTAAAAATCAACGAAAAATATTTTATTAAAGTAATATTAATAATATTATAGTGCTATATAAGCAATTAATTTAATATTTAAGTATTTTAAATGTTTTTTCGTAAACCATGAATACATTTATATTTCTATGTTCCTTATTTAAAATGTTTACTGTCTTAGATAAAAATATAATTTTATTAAATTTAAAATAATTTAAATATTCAGTTAAAATACCATTTAAAAATTTTACATATTATTTCTTAAAGTTTTTAATAAAGTAAAATGTGTTCAAAACTATTGAATGTATCAAAACTACGTAAAACATTAAAGGAATTATTAATAAAATTATATTTTGCACAAACTTAATAATAAAATCTTATTAAACGTCATATCAGTTTATTTACTAATGATCTGAAGGTATAATGAATATCTATATTTAAGATTGAAAATAATTATTCATAACATTTACTTTAAAAACTATCTATGTCAAGTATATGATAATGTGTCATATATTTACATATTTATTTTAAGAATATCATAAATATAATAGAAATAGATGCAAATTCACAGAAATAAGACCAGCATTCTTATTTGAAAACAGTTAAATTTTAAAAGATAAATATTTTTTAAAGTAAAAATTGTAAAATCCAAATGTATTGTTTTAATTCAATGATTTATTATATTTGTCTGTGAATTATATTTCAAGTGGCTGCTTTTAGTTTTATAAGAAAACGAAATACAGCTACCACAATTTTCTAATATGCTTCTAAATTTTTAACCTATAGGTTAAACAGAAAACCAACTAAATAAAATAAAATTCATTCAAAATATGTAAGCAAATTTTTTTGTCCTAGTTATAAATGTTTTCTTGAAACAAAAACTGTTACCAAATTTCTTTAAAGTCAAGATAATGATTTTGAGTCATACAAACTGTATTTTACTTCCATTTTATATAGTTATAAGAAATAGTAATTGAAACATTAAGCATCTATTCTATGACATTACAAAAATTACTTATTTTTATAAATTTTTTTATGTAAAATGTGAGTCAATATCAATTTTATAATCTTCTCAAATATGAAAATAATTAAATGGAAGTTCTTAATCAGATCAAACAAAAAAGTATTTCGCGAGAAAGCACTATAATTCGTTCATTATATAAAATAAGTAACAAAACATTTTCCTTTTTTTTGTAGTTTTTAATGGTCCACCTATTTTGCTTAATTTTTGAGAACATTTGTAGTTTAATTTTCATAGCTTTGAGGCATAAAAATTCATTGGTTTTAAAAATAATATTAATCTTAACAGAGCGTTCTATTTTATAACTTAAATATTCCTTCATAATATATTCATTTATGAGAAATTAACTGCAAAAAAAATATGATTTTTCGTACATTTAAATCAGTAATATATTATAAAAACGAAATGTAAAAGAAATAATTGATATCATATTTATATTCAATTTAAAGAATATGAATAAAAATAATTTAAAGATGTTTTTCAATTTAGACAAGAAATTTTAACAAGAATAAAATTTATTTCCATTAAGTAAAATATAAGTTGAATTTTTCTTTTTGGTTTTTAAAAATTATTTTCTATTTCACCCAACTGTTTAAAAGTATTATACATTTAAACAATTGGGCTTTTTATAATCACGTACTCAAAGAATACATTTTTTCCTTTGATCATTTGACTTTAATTTTTCCGAGAAAAGCTATTTTTAAATGTAATACTTTTCTTTATTAATTAAGGATGCATCTTATTTTTAATAACATGAATTAAATTTCTAATTTCAATTATGCCTTGATATTTCCTTTAATTTAGCAAAAATAAGTTGATATAAAAATAAAAGTATAAAATATTTAAATAATTTCTATTAGGATTAATTTTATTCATTAAATATTTTTAATTTTAATTTTGAGATCTCCATTCCGTTTTTTATTAAAATTGAACTTGAAGTTAAAGAAATATTAATTAAATTACCGTAAAAAATTTAGATCATAGAAGTGATGACACTGTTTAGCGCAATAATGTTTTCATTTCATTTATAATTTCATCTTAGATAAACAATTAATAGTGTTATTTCTTTCACTTAAAGCATTAATTATTTTTAAGAGAAATTCAATAAAAAGTTGATTTTAATTTATAAATATTCTTTAAAAATTTTAATTAAATGACTTCATTAATAAAGTTCCAATACTTTGCGATCTGATTTATGAAAGATCAAAATATACTTCGATATATAGAGAGATAAGTTACTAATTGTGCGATTACTTTATAGTTACATCTATTTTTACGCAACGCGCATTTTTATAAATGTTAACTAAAATTTATAATTTGAAGTAACTATAGACACTTTGCTTTGTAAAGAGAACTTCCTAAGCAAAATACAAATTTATATTCTATTGTAATTATTGTTTATTTTTCTTTGATATTAATAAAATAAAAAATTTCATGTGAAATATTACAGAACATTACAATACAAAAGAAATTGCATTTGATCTGCTTATTTGCTTTTAAAATATTGAAAATATTCGTAAATAATTTTCAATTCCTCAGATTTATATATTAGAACTTTTATATTCTGATCAATAAAATTTACTAATAAATATATCGAATTATTTAAAGTATTGATTAATTTTTTTTTCTTTCAATGTGCAAATATGTTACCTAAAATAAGCAGCTTGAAAATAATTTCAATTTTTAAATTTCATTTTTTAAAATATGCACTTTTCAATAAAGCATTTCTTTTAATTTGTAAACGTAAAATTTTTTACATCTCAAGCAAACGATTTGAAATAATTTTCAGTTCTTTAATGTTTTGTTTTTTTCAATTATACACACAGCTTTTTCTTTTAATAAGTATACATATATATTTTGTTTTCTCAAACATATATTTTGCTGTGAAGAGAAGGATAAAGTCTTTTTTTGAAATTATATGTTTCAAATTTTTTTAAAACAATGATGAAATCATAATTTTATTATATATTTAAATAAGAACATATTATGTTTTTTCAGTTGTTATCATAGTAACAATGAAAAAGCTGGCACATCATATTTTTATTCCACCTAATAATGGCAGGACCTAATGTCCACTGCATTAAAGGAGCTTAGAAATTTTTCAGTTTTTCTTCCTCTAAATATATTAATATGGCTTACTGATTGTAACAACTGTAGTTCAATATTAAATGTTTAATTCATAGTGTTAATATATGCTGGTATAAAGAGGCTTTTTAAAAAAATTAATTTGGCATATTTATAACAAAAGAATTTCAAATATTGTTAATATGGCTTACTGTTTGTAACAACTGGGGTTTAATGTTATATGTTTATTTTATAGTGCTAATATATGCTGGTATAAAAAAGGTTTTTGAAAGATTAAAGTGGTTATTTATAACAAGAGAGCTGCAAATGATGTTAATATAGCTTACTGTTTGTAACAACCATGGTTCAAAGTTAAATGTTCAATTTATATAAATATGTGTTAATATATAAAAAAGAGGCTTTTTTAAAAATTAATGGGCTTATTTATAACAAAAGATCTGCAAATAATGTTTCATATTTTGAAAGAGAAAAGATTTTTAAAATAAATATTTGCATTTAGTTGACGTCGATACACGTTTAATTAAAGTTAAATAGATTAGTTGCTACACTTAATAATTAAAGAGCAACATAGAAGTCAATGAAAGAATTAAATATTAATTACCTGCAAAAAATTAAAAGCAATTTTCTACAAGAAAATAAGTTTGAAAATAATTTATTCATATTTTCATACTGTTTATACAAAAATTCATATTAAAAATAACATATTATATATTTGTATTTTATATTTTAGAATTAATATTCCATATCAAAAATCAAGTAGTACTAGAAAAAGCTTACAAATACTATACTAGACATATATTCAATTTATGTCACTAATACATACTTTATACGACAATAACTTTTCTCACTAGATATATTAAATGCCGTTCACCAATTTTGGAGGAGCTTGTCTCACTGAAGTTTCTCTGAGAAAACCTCTTTCGTAAGAAATTGTAAAAATTTAAGAAATTCCTGGAATTCTTTTTACATTGTAAATAATCCAATATAAATAAAATAACGTAATGACTGAGAAGATGATAAAAGATTGTAAAGTTTTTGGTTTCCTATATATTTTAGTTTTGATTCAATAAACAGATATAAATCTCTAGCAGATACTATTGTGGTATTGTTCATGTTTTCAAAAAATTTACATACGTAAAGAATAGAAGTTAATAGAAAATGCATGATTATTTTAAGCAAATAAACCAATGAGAACTTTTTATATAATGATTAGAAATAATTAAAGGCATTAATAAATTAAATCAATGAATGATTACACAAATAAAGAAGCAAATATGTTTATATCTATTATATTAAATTATGCATTTCTTTCTTAAGTTTCAGTCTGGTATCCTAATGGAGAAAGAAGAAATTAAAATTGTATTTTTATAAAGCTGCAAATCAACTGATATTGATTTTTAGTTTATGAATTTCATTTTTATTCACTTAATTAGTAAATAATTTGTTATGATTCAGTTTTTTCAAATTAAACAACTTGTGAGCAAATATATTACATTGATCTTAAATGAAATCGTAATTACAAAACATAAATATGTTTGCATTTGAAGCGCTTTATATATCTACAAATAATTAAGAGAAGGCAGTTTAAAAACATCTTCTTAAACTATCTTTACAATAATTTTTATATGAAAATTTTCTGTTAATTTTTTTTAAATAGGATAATTGTAATTATAATATAAGAACAAATGATATTTTTAGTAATTTTATATTTTAAGTGTTTTAATACATAATGTAAGTAATATTAACTAATCATTAGCTAATAATGATATTTTGCTAACCAATTCAAATAAGAATTCTTCCATTAATTATTTTGACACATGTGACACATAACATCCACATTAAATGTGAATGTTATGAATTGAATTTTTTATGCCCATTGTTAAATTGATGAAACTGTAAAATATGCGCAGCACTTTTGGTTAGAAATTTTATTAAATTGGAATTGGCTTTGTTCATGTTGACGATTTAGAATTCTATATTAAAATTATAAAAAAATCATTTTAAGTATTTCGTAAAAAATTTCTTTTAATATAATGCAATTATTAGGGACGGACAGTATACAATATTTTTTCTGTACTTAATTATATTTTTATTCATAAAATGACTTTCTTATAAATTAGTGAATTTCAAGAATTTTAAATTTTGGTGTACTAAATATTACTAAGTGCTAAAAAAATAATACTATATACAAAATATTATAAAGTATTATTTTTGTCAGTTAGGTTACATAAACATTATTTCATTTTAATTTTTTTTCGTTTCAAACATGTTACCTCAAAAAACATTATGACATGACATGTTGTCATGATGAAAAATTTATAAAAATTATAGTTCTAAAATATTTTAAATAATCCCAATTGCTATTACAAATGAATATATTCGAAATTATTTCATAATAAGATAAAAGCTCGTATACGTGAAATTAATGATAAGATTTTTATACCTATACAATATTTTCTGGATATTAGTATCTGTTTTACATTATTTTTAGTATATAAGAAGAAATAGTATATTTAACTATTTCAGTGATGAGCTAAATAAAAATAATTAAAATTATAAATCAATGGCAGTAATTTATTCACAAATTATTTCTTTAAAATTTTAACTTATTTTATTGCTATTTTGTATTCTATAATTTATTTTTTCTTCAGTTTTTCATTTTCATATCAATAGATATTTTAGAAATTTACAGATAACATTTAAATTAGAGCGTTTTTCGTTGTCCAAATCTATGTGAATATTTTGTGTAAAAAAGTTTACATTATTATAAGAAACTTTTAATCACATTTTCCATAAAAATAAAATATTTAGCCTTTTATAAAGTATTATTTGATATTATGGAAATCGTAGAAGATGACTCATTGATTCTTTAAATGTAATTACTTTCCGTAATTACTAAATAATTAGCTAACCTTACTTTTACTTTCTCCACTGACTTAGCTTTCTTAATTAATGCATCATATTAAGGATTGTTTTCGATTTTCTGAAAAGAATATTATTTCTATTAAAGCTGTTAGATTAAAGAAATTTTCTTTTACGCTTATTAAGAAATTATTCATATATATCATGATTAATACTGAACCTGTCTTAAAAAAATTATATGTAACAATTTACTTTATTTTCTTAAAAAAATTATTTACTTTATTTTCTTAAAAAACAGTGATGTGATGAAAAATAATAATTTTGCTTTATGTTAAGCAATCAATAAATACATTGTTTGACTGAACGCGCTACAGTATAATTTCTGTATCTCATTATATTAACTTCTGAACAAAACTCTTTTAATCTACCTCTAATAATGTTTAAATCTTGATGAATATTTAAAGAAAAGTAGCATTTAAGTCATTCCTTAACTTATTCAAATTAATATTAAAATATCTCTATTATCAAAATATTTACTTTAAATGATTAATACAACCTCAAAACATCAAAATTTATTTAAGTAAATTAAAGACAAATTTTAATTTGAAAAGTCATTTTTATTAAAAATGTATAGCACAAATTTACTTTCTTAAAATTTTGCCTTTAAAACAGACTACTCTTACATGTCAGAGTATATATATATATATATATATATATATATTCTTTCATTCATTAATCATTAATCACTTTCATTCATTGAATATATACATATATACACTGTTTACCAGTAAATATTTGAACACCTGTGATGGAAAAGAAAAACTAACTTTATTCAAAATCAAAAGTTGGTAGAGCCTCCACGAGAAGCAATTACATGTGAGCCCTCCTGGATATACTTTCCACAAGTCTTTGTATTACAGCTAAAGTCTTCCACTCGGCTTGGAGTAAACATACAAGTTCCTTCACTGATTTTAAGCGGGTAGTGCACCCCATAATTCGGCGATCCAACTCGTCCCAAAGGTTCTCGATAGGGTTCAGGTTTGGGCTCTGGGCAGGCCAGTCCATTCGATGGAATTCCATTGGCACCATATCAAGACTTGGTTAACCTCGAAACATGACAACTGGCAATGTCGACCTGAAAGTAACAGGGGTCCAACACGTAAAAGTGCCTCAATCTAAAAAGCACATTATCATCAAAATGGTGCAGTAGGTATCGGTGTTGCGCTTGCTATGAATGGGGACCACAGGTCCCAGTACCAGGAGAAACACTTTCAGACCATAATTCCACTTCCACCAAACTTGACTGTTGGCACAATGCATTCTGGCAGGAGACGATCTCTAGGCAAAGCCAGACCCAGAAGCTGCCATCCGAACGATAAAGAGTGAACCTTGATTCGTCGCTCCAAAGAGCCCGGTTCCACTGATCTACGATCCAATTTCATTGTGCTTTGCAACACATTAACCGATCAGAGCGGTTGAACTTTGTGATCAAAGGATTATAAGTGATTAAGGCAGCAACATGACTATAAAAACCAAGCAGATGTGCTTTTTTACGGATGGTATTCATTAAAACAATACTCCCAGATGCCTGTTGAAACTCCATCGCGGATGAGGGCCATCGGTTGGGTACGGTTCTTCCGAATTTCTCTGGACAGCACTCGTCGATCTCTATCTCCCAGTTTCGTTGGTCTGCCGACTCGGGGCACATTCCTACAATCACCGCTCACCTTGCACTTCTTAATCACATACGCCCCTGTCGATTTTGGGTACCTCAGATATCTAGATATGTTCCTTAAGGATCGGCCACATTTGTGATAGCCGATAATTATACCTTTCTCGAAATCAGAGAGCTCAGAACTGCGCAGCATCTTGCATGCGACCAATGCCGATGCTGTTTTACAAGATATATATCGGTGGAGGCCGTGACGTACATCAGGACCTCTGATATCGTCATTCGCATAAGTTTCCATATACTTATTGGTAGACAGTGTATATATATATTGTAATTAATTTAAGTAAAATGACAATCAATTCAGGAATCTTTATATCAAGAAAAGTGCATTTTAAAATTGTGATTTATGTGTTATTACTAAAGGTAACGAGAAAATATTTCTTATATCAGATATATCTATTTCTACATTCTCAAATTATTTCTTTTTTAAATAACGTTATTTGCTTTATCTAGCAAATTGGAATAGTTTTTCGCCCTCTTCAGCAAACGCGTTTTCTTTTTTAGCAATATATTTCCGTTCTGCAATACATTGGAAGATAGAGAACATAATTTTGACTTCAATATTTAATAATAATTCAAATAAAAGTATATATAAAGCACTGTACACATTATTTTATTTGCTTCTTTTATGCTTAAAACTTAGGGGGTGAAATATATTTGTAGTGCTTTTAATTGTATTATCTTAAAATCTGTAAACTTATTTATGTTAAGTTTATTTATGTTATTTGTATTAAATTTATTATGTAAATACTTTTTTGAGATTTAAACCAATATTTCAATTAGATGTGGTTTTTTTTTTTTTAATTCTTTCGAGTTTTTGTATATTTTTTAGGCTGTGTGTAAAGGAAATCAAATACATATTCTGCTTCTGTTTTCTTAAATAAAATTTTAATTTTGGACTTTTCAGTTCATAATTAGGTGGGATTGATTCCTAAAACAAGTTTTATAGACATATTTCTTTTCTCGCTAAAATCTGAGCAAAATAAATATCTTAAAAATCAGTATTTAATATTTTTCAAAATCAGTATTATTCAATTTTTTCTGTCTGAGTTATAAATGTTTTCTCGGTAAGCAAACTGCTTTTAAATTCCAATAAAGTCAACATAATGAATTTAAAATAACGTTATTTGGTTTCTTATTGAATGAAACTGCTTTTATTTGTATCTGAATTCAAAAATAAAACGAAGAAGTTAAATTTTCTGAATAAGAAGTAAAACAAAAACTATTAGTATGAAAGCTCAAAATATATTCTTTTGTTTTTTTTTATTATATATTTTAGTAAAAAAAAATTATTCACGTTTCATTTATGTTTCCTTTTTTCATAATTCATAAAAAATTGCTAATGTCATGAAACAAAATTTTTAATACCATAAAAGGAACTGTATACTTACATGGTATAGTTATATTTTTTTATGAAAAAAGGAAAATAAAAGTTTCTAGAAAATATTTAGAAATGTTAGTAGATAAAATGCTATCATGTACTTTTTACAATTTGTTTATCTTCTCAATTCAATTTTAGTTTTTTGTTCACTTCCGGAATATGTAAAATAAAATATATATTCCGGAAGTGAATAATAATGATGATGATAGTTCATGCACAGAAAGGGAAAATAGTTTTAGTGAGGTTTTCTTCTTCTGTTGAAATAACGTTCCATTTGTATGAGAGAAACTTCATTCAGAATCTTTGACTGAACATTAAGAGAGTACACAAGTAAATTCTTAACGAAATAAGGGTCAAAAAAGTTCCATTTATGATATAATTTAATTTATGTACCTTTTATTATTTCAAATAAAAAATAAATTTTAATTGCAGAAAGCTGCGCAGTCGTTGCTTAGGTTAGAATTCTATTTTATGAATTTGGATGTCAAAATCTGCTTATGTGAAAATTAATTCAATGAAAATTAAATTTAGTCCTTACAGGTTTTACTTTCCTTTGACGTAAGAAATCCTAAAGAAATATTTAAAATTTTATCATACAGAAATTTGCGATACATTGCGTAAAATCTTTAGAATAAATAAAATGAATTCAAATAAAATTTATCCTTTACCAATTTATGTAGTAAAGTTACATTTGGTACTTTAAAAAATATTCAATGGATTTCATATAAAAATAAATACATTAGTAAATAAATGCTATTTAGACATAAAATTTCCTTAAATAAATTTATGAAATTTCCTCCCTATTTATTTTCCAAATCCAATACTTAGTTTACCTTTTATATTAGTCAATGAATAAAATTTTTCCTATGAAAAATTTTCAATTTTCCATTTACATAAAATTATTTTAATATTTATTAAATGATAAAAAAAAGAAATAGTGAAATCTCAAAATTAAAGCTCTATAAAATAAGATTAATTAATGTATAATTATAAAGCCAAAATAAAGATATCATTTAAATTTGTTTTCATTTCACTCAATTTCAAAAATATTATGAATTATTAAGAAAATTAAATTCAATAAGAAGATTCACCTGTATGGACGGATATTTAAATATGAAAATAGTGTTTAAGAGAAAAATTATAAAGTTTAATAGTTACAAATTTAAGAAATTTACAAAATTGCCATTATTTATAAAATCAATTACCATTAAAACAAACGGATATTCCTTTATACGTGAAGGAAAGGTTTTTCTATTTTCTTAACATATGAAAAGCATGGATGTTCATGTGATATCGATATATCAAACATTAAAAATTATGTAAAAGATCATTCACAGAAATGATAATTTCTTTTACAATTTAAATTTCATTTAATTAAGATTTTATTAAACCCTTGCAAGTTAAAGAACATAGAAAAATTGATTTTAATAGTATGGTAATCGAAATATTTTAATCATTTGTGCAATTTAATTCATGTATTATTATGTAAAATTGTAATTTTCAGACACTTCTAAAATTAATTTAAAAAAATTCTTCAAATTAATACAATAATTTTAAGTATAAATGTTTGTTGGTAAATTTCCGCGGTACCTAATTTTATTTTAATAATCCTTGATATGTGACTAAGTTTTGAAAAATGCAAATAAATTAGTAAATTTATATTTTTCTTACTGTAATATTTATCCGGAAATTTATTTCAACCTATTAAATTGGTTATTAGTTTATTTTTAAGTAATAAAAAACTATTTAGGTCAATAAAAACAAATTATTTTATTTATATATTTTTTTGAAATTTCAAGATTCTTTTAAAATAATTCCCTACATTTTAAATTATTTATGAACGTTTCAAAATCAACAGATATTGAAGAAAGAAAAAAATGTTCAAACTTCTTTGAATTAATGATATAATTTGCTCTTATATAGAAACTAAGTAATAATTTAGTACAAATTATATATTATTCAAAAGTTAACTATAAAAATAAATTCTTTTTTAACTTCATTATAGCATCGTTTTAGCAAGATAAATTACATAATTAAATAATTTAAAATATGGTGTCAAATTTTATTACCCTTTCCAAACCTTAAATGCTACTTCTTGGATATAATTGACTAATTAGTTAGCTTATATTGAAGTAATTACTTAGAGTCTTTTATTTAGGAATGTCCTTTTCAAACAAAAAATTTGGATAGCCAATATTATTTCTTAGTTAACTATAATCCTTTAAAGAATGAGAAAATTACATAGAGAGCTTTTGCTTAAAAATTGTAATATTTTTCTGAGACATTGTAATATAATCTGAGTTCATTAATTCTTTTTTTAAGCAATTACATTATTTTTTAATAATTTTTATTTAATATTTTAAATTTTTTCTTTTTTTTTTCTTTTATGGTAATTCCTCAACTGAATATTTTTATTGATTGAACTGAAAACTATTGAAACACTGTAAAGGATATATAATACTATTTAACCATAAGAAAATTATAATGCTATTTTCTGAACAGGATAGCCTTTGATTTTTCTTTAGATCTTTACATTATTTCAGGTTATCCGAAGTACTATTGATACACTATAAAATACATCCTTAGTTTGGAAGAAATAGTATTAGATTACTTGTTGCATGAATTACCGTAATCTTGCATTGTATTCTAGTGACCAAACTTGCATACCCCACCAAAGAATGATTGACATTAATTAAGTTAAATACTATAAATCTAGCTAGTTAAATATTTTATTATGTCATAATGACTATTGCTACCATCCGAATATAATATATTTTTATAATAATAATATATTTTTGCTGAAGATACGTTGTGTCCACTAATGGCAATAGTTAAAATTTAAATATGTCGTGATCACAATGTCCTCCATGTAAAATGATACCTTAGGTGTGGCAGTCCAAATCTGTGTGTCATCTGCTTAGTCCTTGTTTCTCAATTATGGAGATTTACCTACTTTCGGTGCATTAATGTCACATCCAATAGGTGACCCACTTTATAAATTGATATCTTTTCCACCCCTTTAGAGCTGAAACGATTAATCCTAGTAGCAGCCAGGTATTAGGTATAGAAAATAATTAGATCTTATAAATAGGTACAAAATAATTTTTAACTAACTAAAACATTATATCATTTAGTTATAAAAAATAATAATTTTGTAGTCTTCAATATTTCCTGGAAACTTTTTAAAATAAAAATAAAATATTAAAACTTTATTTCTAATTACATAATTATATTAAGATATAATAATATTCTTATATTTATTTTTTATTTCTATATTCGTGTTTGGTCGCAGAGGCCTGGTTGGGTAGAACGTTCGTTCTCATTCTCAGAAGGTAGTGATTTCGAATCCCGACTGAAACGTGTCCTCTAATGACGACGGGACCACGTTTAAAATGTCGTGGTTGCAATGTCTTCCATGTGAAATGATACTTTTAAGGTGGCAGGTCAAGTATTGAGAAGTCTTCTGCTTTATCCATGCTTTTAAATTTCGAATTATGAAATATTTCAGTTTTACCTTAGAATCTTATAACCAATATATATATTTGTGTGTGTGTTACCTAAAACGGAAAACATCTCTCTCATACCAACAATTTATTCTCAGATTGCCTTGAAACACGTGATTTATTTGCTTAATGACAGTTTATCTCAATTACATACTAATTAACAGACATGTTTGATGACAAAAAATGTTCTTGTAAGAAACAATCCCTCAATGCAAGAAATAACTAATTACTCTTTAACAAAACAACCAGGACAATTTATTCGGGAATCATTTGAATTAAATATATCACACAATTGCTTTGGAGTGAATAGCTCATTAATAATCAACTCGTATTGTTTTTTTTATGCTTTCGGAAATTTTATGAAAACATGTGTTTTAAGCCAAATTGGAAAAATAATATTTGCAAATAAGTTATTTATAATTGTTAATAAGTGAATTATTTGAACAAATATCGAACAAGTGTTAAAACAAAGATAAGAATGTCGAAAAATAACATACTGTAATTAAATACTTCACTCTAGATACTTTTATTTAAGCAAATAGGCAATAGGATAAAAATGTTTTCAAACAAAATTGAATTTCGATATAATTTAAA
>JAPDSC010012291.1:12936-33438 GCA_026290005.1 Latrodectus geometricus | reverse complement strand
CTCGAAGCCCGATTTTCGATTTTTGAATTAGAAAAATTTTAAAAAAAATATTTATAAAACTTCTTCTCGAGATCGCTGCTCGCCGATAGCTGATTCCGGGGTTGTACCAGCTCTTTTTGAGAAACAATTCTGGTGAGCATCTTTTGGAAATTTTTCCGTTTAAAATATTTAGGATATATTGTTCCTTTTTATCGACGGGGAATGTTGTGTGGGGGGGAAGAGAGAGAGACAGTCTACATGTCCTACACTACTATTCCTGCGCTATTCACTTATCTGCATTTTCTAAATGCACGGGCAACGCCGGGCGGGTACAGCTAGTTTTAAATAAAAACTAAATCTATGTATATCTAAAGATAGTTAGATCAGTTCAGATTAAACTTTAGGACTTTGAAATAAGACTGCGCCAAAAAATCATCATGGAGTGATCTCCATCAATGCGTGTACCTAAGACAAGAAAATATTTTGAAATAAGTATAAAATACAAATTTTTATCGTGTTAAAAAGTAACAAGTTTAAATCTTATATAAAAACTTACAAATAAAGTGCATGAATGGTATTGAAGAGTTCAAAATTTTAACAAAATATTTAAGTAATTCAAATATTTTTTGACTAAGAAAAATAAACCAGTAACATTATAGTATTTGATCTAAAACATCAAAAGTTATAATAAAAATGATATATATCATGAGACTACAGCTCCACATAAGCCATTGCTTCGCCAAACTTCGCCATTACCAGACTTCGCCAAATTAGGTGAGAAACTAAGAAAATGGGATGTAAGAAGAGAGATAAAAAATATGTAGGTGAAATCGTGGAAAATATGCTGACAAAGTAAAATTAGCATTTTTTTAGAAAAAAAGTCCCATTTCTGTAAGATTTTATTTAAGAACAAAAAATAAAGAATATTCATGAAATGGACTCAGCAATATTAATGTGAGATTAAATAAGGTTTAGCATGCATAATTCGTTAATTCTTTTCGAAAAGGCTATCATTTCAAAAGTATTACTCCTACACATATAAAAAATACGTGAAAAAATTCGCAAACTCACCAAGTTTGTATTGTGTATACCTATGAGATAAATGAAGCCATTTTTTTCCAATCGGCTTAGCAATGGTAGTTTTGATAGAAAATGGGGAAAAAGCAAAAAAATATGTACTTGAAAATGGTAATTGCTTGTGAGTTACAGCTGTCCAATGCATTCCAAGGAGAAAATACAAAAGAGAACAGCCATGTAAGCAAAGAATTTTGTGGTAGTGTAGGTAAAGGACACAATCAGCATACATAGAATGAGTGTGATTATCATGATATCTATGGAGTTCAAAATCTATGAAATATATAGAATGAATTCGATTATCACCAAAACCATTATGAACATTATGTTACCAAAAAAGCACATAATGTTTATTTGTAAATGTTTTTAAGCTTGGTGACTTTGAAGTGCTATTTCTATATCTTTCATTTCTATGTTACTTTAAATAATATTGTCTTTTCAAAATGAATGAATCATTCATGCTAAACTGTTTTAAATATTTAATTTATCCAGGAAGCATTACCATGATCACCCTATAAATTATTCATGAAATGAAGTTAAGAACATATTGATGAATCCCTCAGTAAATACTTATTGTAATATTTGTGGAATTCAATTTATTAATAGATTTTGAAATTCGAGAAAATTGAAAAACTGAGTCTGATACCAAGTTAGTAATAAAAATGAGTGCTAAGGAATTGCCCAAACGACACTACATTTCTTTTTAGATTCTTATAAATAAAAGACGACGAACTTTCTGAAACACATTAATTTTTTTACGTGGAATCTAGTATAAAAAATGGGAAATTAACAATTGAATTATTAAGGGATTAAGTCTCTAGCTTCCTTATATAGATTCCCTATTGTTCAGAAAGTAGACACTCATTTGCTCTACAAAATTGAATTTAAGTTTTTAAGATAAGTTCAAGATAGATTCTTTTAAAATTGAATGAGAACCGAATCCAAGAAGTTATTCTGATCATGTAGTTCATTTGAAGGTAAGAATATATCAACGAGATGCAGCCAGTTAGAAGTGCTTTTCGATACAATTGCTCAAGACATATTTAGATATTTCTCTACATATGTCATCCTATTTGTCATGATTTTTTTTACGAAGTGACATATCCATACAAGAAGATGTAACGACAGTAGAAGTTCCATTGCAATGGTGATTTCAAAATTTGGAACTCTACTAATATATCGAATTGATAAAAATGTCAACCTAATATTAAAAATATCTAAAATATCATAAGCCTCCTAGGAATTAAAAGCATTCAAGTACGCCATGATATGACATGTTGCATCCATGATAAAGAAATTTTATGAGAAATTCATAATTTTACTCCTTTCAAATAACCAAGAAACCTTTGATTGAAAGAGGCCTTTTCTTCTATTGGGTATATCATGTATCATCCAAAGAACCGTTAATTTAATATATAAGATGTTTCTTAAGCAGATTTCTATATATACCAAGGACGGATTATCTCCCTGTATGTGCATTCCTCACTTGTTAATAGCGATGTATTCATCAAATGAAATTCAAAAAATTTGAAAGTTTCTAATTGATAAAATGAATTTTAATGATATTTGTTACTTATGTTGACAATTGAATTTAACTATTTCCGACCAAACTGAAAATCCGCCATGTGTTCTTATATTGTTAAGAGTACATAAAAATGATCCTGGTTGCAAACGCCTTGGTCATAAGGCAGTTCCTGGCTGCGAATGGATTATTACACCCCCATTATTCACCTGATTTGACACTTGCAGACTTCTTCCTCTTCCCAGATAGAAAACATCCCTGAAGGGATAGAGATTTCATGACATCACCGCCATTCAATATAACGTGACGAGCGAAATGAAAACCATTCCAAAAGAACTGTTTTACAGGAGTTTCCAGGACTTATATACTCGCCTTCAACTGTGAATTACCATCCATGGAGAGTATTTCAAAGGACAGTAAATTGTATTTGATACTGTACAATATTCTCTCTCTCTCTCTCTGTATTTGAAACAAAATTCATTCATCGAGCTTTCTGGCCACAGGTTGTAATATTTGAAAGATTAAAATTATAGATAGAAGAAAACATCTTTACCAATAAAAAAAGAAATGGTGAATTTTAAAGTAAAGTTCCACTCATAATTTGTTAAACGCAAACTGTGAATCAATTTTATCTAAATGTCAGAATTCCATGACAAAAATATTTATTTGTTTCGCAAGCAAAAGTAATTAAGATTAAACTGGGTATAACTACATGTTCAATGGACAACGGGAAACCGTTATTTGGAGTGATTAGACCAAGATCTCCAATTTTAATTGTGTTAGACTGATATACAAGATAAATTCAGTACCTATATTGATATATCATATTAATATCATGACATAGAGTTCAATGATTTAAAAATTTGTAAGCAGAATATGCATGATAAATAGAAATATTAATGCTGAAAAATACATGATTGCAGGAAATGCTTCATTCTGAATGGAAGCCTGTGACACATAATGTTTCTAAGAGAATCGAATATTTATATTTCAATAGAATTGAGGTTCATTATAGGGTCTCTTTTGTTCAGAGTGATTTTAAGCTAATTTTCTTTTAAATTGTTTTGAAATAACCTTAGTGAAAATCTATGCTATATATCAGGGGTGGCCAAACTTTTGGGATCCGTGGTATACTCCACTTTTAAAAAATCGAAGGTGGTCTACCAATGGCAGAGCTAAATTAACGTACATATTTATTTTCGGTAACAAGAAAAAATGGTAAATTATGTAATTTTTCTTAAAAAAAACTTAATATTAATATTTACAAAATAAAAATGTACTGACGAAAATAATCAAAGTATTCATATATCAAAAACGGGCCATCCTTTTCACTTTGTTTAGTTGAAATTTGGCACTGTCTATCTTCGACAAGTTTATCAAATTGTGGCTGGTACGAGCTTATTGCAATGCATAAACACGAAATTAAATGTTCATCTATTAAATGCGACCAATGTTTGTTTTTTGTTCATGGTTGAAAAAACATATTCGCAAAGATGTTTCGATGCAAAGTATGATTTCAAATGCAAAATCAATTTGTAAATATTTGGAAACGTTTCCTAAGAAATTAATTTCCAAAAATCAGTATCGCTAAATATGCTCTGGATCTAAGAAATATATCGCATCTTAATTTAATAACTTCTTTTTCAACCGTGACTGATGTGATATCTATTAAATGTCCTATTTTTTCAGATACTCCATCAATATTGACATTTTCATTAAATAGAAATATCATACAATTGAGCATTTCTTTCAACATATTGAAGTCAGCGAATCTTCTTTCAAATTCTTCAAACAAAAAAAGTAAGTATTAAGCCAAATCTTCGAAGTCTCGGTTTGAATTATGGATGCACTCTTCCTCCATGGTCTCTTCCTCCATCTCTTCCTCCATGGAATGTCGCCCAAGCCAACCAGGCCACCGTGGTTGAAAATCTATAAATGGCAGTTAAAGAAGTTAAATAACTAGCTCAGAATAATTAATAGAAGAGCAAATATTAAATCTTGGTTTCACATTAAGATTAATGACGGATTTATATGTGGAAGTTTATGATAAGAAAAATCTATCGAATGCTGCAGTCAAAGTTGAATATTCTTCAACTAAATATTAACTGACATATAATCACATTATTTCTATATCTTAATGCTTACATTTTCTTATTGCATTTTTAAAGTAATAAAATTTTGTTCATAAAAAATATTAATTTCTTGATTAAATTATCCTTCAAATTACGCCAAATGTTGTAGTATTAATTTAATAAATATTAACATTATGAATTACTATATATAGCTTTTATTCTTACATATTCCCTTTTATAATATCCTAAATAATTGTACTCTTCATATAGTTTTTATTTATTTGATAAAATGATAATTGAAAATTATTTTGCAAACACTATATTTTCTCTATATTTTATTAGAATTATTTTCTCAAAATCAAAAATAAATTATGTAAGATAACTTTACTAAAAGTAAAATAAATAACAGTTTTTTCATTGATAAACTGTAAATGAATCCAATGAAAATATAATCAATAAAAATGACTTACAAACGCAAATTTATTATAAATTTTAATAAAAAGTCATTATTTTTATCAGTTTGGCATAAAACAGATTTCTATAATTTTACTTAAAAAAGCATAAGATATTTTAATATACGATGTTTAAAGCTTTCTAACTTATTTGCGATAAAAATGTGAAAAGGAAAAAATAACTCATCGTATTAATTTCAAAATATATAGAAAAGATAAATTCAAATTTCACTGTGAATTACAGTTTCGTAATTTAATTTGAAACGAGAAAAAAAAACTAATGGTGTTAAATTGAATGGAAAGCGGGTTTATTCACATACATAACAAACTTTATCTTGTTAAAAGAAATGAGATGTTTCGCAACACATTAAATTAAATAAGTATTTTTCCAAAATGTATCTTTTAAAATTATTGGATTTCTATAAATATTTTTGGTGAAAATGCGCTTTAGACCTCCTACTTAGCGAGTTTTCAAAATCACATAGGCAATGGCGAAAATTCTACCGCTATTTCAAAGTGAAACTTAATTAGTGACCAATGAAAAGGCTACAACAAAAGAGTAATTAATGAGTATGCGCGAAAAAGCGCATCAAATTCGCGAGTTGGTGAAGTAGGGGACATAAAGCGCAAATTAACCATATTTTTTCACTGCTTTACACAATGAAAAATTAATTCTAATCATTGTTTTGCTTATGTAGTTTTCGTATTGAAACACAACTAAATGAGGCCACAAATTCCATGATAAATTTTGAATTATTGAACAACATAAACAGAATAAAAACAAATGTCAAACAAAATGTAGTAAACTTATATGAATACAGTATACTCTAATTATTAAAAACAAAACAATTCCCGGGTTCGAGTTATTAATATATTTAATGTTAAATAAAATTTAATTCAAGAAAATTGCTTTCAAATATTTATCTTTTTCATGAATATCAAGTTTTCATAATATAATGTGTTATAATCATAATTAATTTACATCTTAAAATTTATTTTCATAATTATAACAATTTCTTTATTAACGAAATATAATTGATTTTTATAACTTTAATGATTAACAAAATTCAACTCAAAATTTTTAGAAATATCAAATTAATTGAAAACTCGAATAACATTATCGTATATCTCTCTCTGTTTTACTTATGGCATACTGTTTGAATTATTATATTTAAGTCAAATATTCTTGTTTATCCACAACAATGTACATTAATTGTAATTTAAATATAATGTTCTCTGAACATATCAAATCTTATTGAAATTCTCATTTAGCATATAATTTTCATTATCATAACTACTTAATTTTAAATTAGAATTAGCCTAATTATATATATATATATTTCACCCAAATGATCAGAGAAGAAGCGAATAAGAATATTAATAAAAAGTACTGTTAAATTCCGATTTAGGTCCCCTTCTTTGCCAACTCGCGAATTTGAAGAGCTTTTTCGCACACGCTCATTAATTACTTTTTAGTCTTTTCATTGGTCGCTATGTTTCACTTTAAAATAGCGGTAGAATTTTCGCCATGACAACGGCGTTTTCGAAAACGCGCCAAACAGGGGACCTGAAACACATTTTCACCAAAAATACTATTAAAAATTTAATGGATTTTGATCTGTGCCTCAATTATTTTTAATTGAATAAAAATATTAAAGCTATGAATATTTTTGTTGAATTCATGTTAGACAATCCTTTATAATCAATAGAAATTTTCTCTCTATATCTGCAACACATGTGTAAATATTTGATGCTATTTATTTCCCACTTGAATTTCTAGCTTCTCATGTATTTCTTCGAAATACTAAAACATGCTCCATGGTATTAATTCAAAGAAATATTTTAATACATTCCATGCAAAATTACACAACCATTTTAATTCAAAGCAACCTGCATAATTTTAATATATCAGCCATAAATTAACAATTAAAATTTATTTGAAACAAACTGTATTTTCAAAATGATAGGACATTTCATTCATTATAAAATATTATTGATCAAAATAACCAACTTCAGAAAATATGAATTTATATTATATGTGTTGTGAATTATGCGATAAGCAAAAAGAAAGATTTATAAAAATAAAAATTAACCGTTAATATTCATTTAATATGAAATATTAATAGAAAAATGGTGAATATTTTCCTATAATAAAGCTATTCTCAAAAGTTAATAATTTTTGTTTGAACTTTTTAATCAAACTCTCACAATAAAAAATAATTTAATTTTGTTAATCCCTTCCCTTTTTTCCCCAAGAGCTTATCAAAGTATACCATGATGCTTTAATAAAAAAGTGTTTTTTTCTCAAATTTAATTAAAATTTAAGAAAAAAATAAAAAGTAATTAATTACAAAAATCTGAAACTATTTTGATATAAGCTTTTGATTTGCATAATAATATAATTAGTATATAATCATAGCTTAATTTAACTAACTTTTAATTAATTTGAATAAGTTCTCATGTTATGATTCACAGTAGTTTCATAGTATTTAAAGTTGATAAATTTAAAAATAAAAAATGTGTGAAGTTATGTCAATATTATATAAAAAAAATTGGCAGCTTCTTTCTTGATATTTATTTTTAATAAATTACAGCTATCATTGTTTATTGATGATTTACACACACTTTGTATTAATTATTTTCTTGCTTTTCTAAACAAGATATTTGTAAAGTAAGTTAGAATATTTGTTTGGTTTTACTTCTAAATTTTATATGAAACTGCAAAATAGATATAAAGAGTGTTTATATTTATAAAGATTTTTAAACTGAATAAATGCAAAGAGTGTTTACATTTATATTAAAAATTATTAAAAAAATTTAATGCATGTAAACATATGAAAGAGGTAAAATAAATTTCTTGGTAAAACAATTCATGAATCAGTCTTTTGGACAAAAATTAAGACAAAAAAGATTGATCAATTTTAGTAATTTGAAAATGAAAAATAAAATTTCTTCCATAATATTAAAAATTTGTCATGGAAAATTTAACATTTAAATCTGAATTTTTAATACACTGCTATCAACCCAAATTGCACACTCACAACACCAAGAAAGATAAGAGATATCAGAACAAAATTTATTTTATAGATAACATGTTGACTAAGTTTCAAATGATTAAATTTATGGAGACTTCTGTGAAATGAGCTTCCTGACAAAACCAGTAGCCAGAGTAGCCGCCATTGTTGGAGATCACCACTGCCTCACGCCTCGGCATTGATTCAAAAAGACTTTAGATGTGTTCTTGGAAAAACCCTTGGACAAAGCGTGTCACATGTGATCGCTCATTATGCTTTTAAAATATAGCTGTTGGCAAGCCCTAAAGGTAGGGAAGGACAACTGGCTCCAACACCTCGGAAATATGGCGCAGGCTGTTTAAAGTACCGGCAAAGTGTACTGGAGGAGTACGAGAATGATATCCAATACCAACTTGTACCATAACACCCGGTGAAGCACTAGTGTGGTGGTGCATAAGCAACTATTCAGCATCCTCTCTCCACGGTGTCTCCAGGCTCGAATGCGAACATCTAGATGTTGCAAACAGAAGTGTGACTCGTCAGTAAAGACAATTTCATTCCCTTCTGTCGTCCACATTTTTCCTTTATCATTGCATTGACGGTGGAGACGTCTGTGGATCTGCGTTAAGGGTATACGAAGCAATGACCGACTTGCGGATAGATCACTCTACTGTAAATGGTTTTGAATGGTAAGTGCAGACACTGAATGATGGGTTACAGACTGAATGTGCTGCGCTATAGTTCGTGATTTGGCGGGATGATCCGTCACTGCCATGCGCACAATTTGGCTGTCATCACGTGAAGTAATACACTGAGGTGGATGCGATCGAACACGTCGGTCAATCGTACGCTCCTGCATCACATATCCACATTACAGTCGTTCGGTTTCATCCAACACCAGAAACCGATTTCTTTGAAAGATAATGACAATCTCGGTAGGTCACTATCCTTCCTCTGTGGAATTCCTATACTTGATCAAATGATGATCGTTGTTTACTACAAAGTATAATTGATCGTGTTTTTTTTTTTTTTTTTTTTTAAAAACACAAGAAAGGAACAAAATTGCCGATTTTTAAATCGTCGAAATCTCCAAGTCTTAAATAGCGCTTTGAGTTGGCGCCCAGTGCGCATGATGTGCGTCTGCACTGAAATTTTAATCTTTCACATATCTCACCTCCATGCATTAGCATGTTGTAAATTCTATGTTATCCACATGCTTCCTTCAGGGTATTGTATTTACGGTGATCAGCAGTGTACAATTTTTTAATTTCGTAGTTTGTGAAAATATCGCATCAAAAATATTTTGAATATTTTGCAAAAATATTAAATTAAGAAAGAAATTTAAATGTACCATTGCATTTTACATAAAAGCAATATTATAAAATTTAGACAATTATTCATGACACAAAAGCATAATTTGATAATGATAAATTTATTATCCTCGGAAATTCCGAATATAGAGCAGTATTATCATGGAAATTTTGAACACAGGTGTTAATTTCATTTCAAAAAGTAATCAAAAACAACTCAAACAGTTTTGTATATTGTGATAAAAAATGAAAACAATATGAACAAAAATTATTTTTGCATTTTCTGCGATACATTTTGTGTGAAATAATTAAATTTATATATCGAAACAAATAACTATTTCAATTGAAATCATAGACTACGCTAATTATTCCTATTTTATACATACATGCAAACGCACACAAACAAAAATTCACTTATGCACACACATATATGAGACCTATTCAAAGGCATCATAATTACAATATATAATAAAAATTTGATATTTTTTTCACAACCTTAAACATAAGACAAAAATACTCCAAACGGAATGCATATTTTAGAAATTTTTAAAAATTATACCTCACACGTTTTTTGTATCCGTTTAAAAAAATTCAATTTAAAAATTCAAAATATCTTCCCTTCAAATTTAAATATTAATCTTATTCAAATTAAAAAATATATAGTAAATATATAAGTAATAAAATGTTGTAGGTTTTTAAATATTTAGTTTTTAACGTTAGTGACAAAAAATTCTTTCAATTTAAAATTGTTACAACTGAATCCCAGTATATTAATTTTTTCATTGCTTATGTGTGTGTGTTAGGGAAAAACTCTAGTTTAACCTTGCACAAAATTTACAATACAGTGGTATCTTTGTAAGATAGTTTTCAATAAAAGAAAAATTGAAATATTATCTGAAATTGTTGCATTTCATGATAAAAGACTGGATTATTTCTGAATTAAAGAAATGAAATTAGTGTGACACTAATTACATTTTTAAATTAGTATAATCGTGAATTAATGTGGAAATAACATTTTACATCTTACTACTTCAAACAAAACTAAGCAGGAGGTAATTAAGCAGCATTAATGGTACTATATATATATATATATATATATATATATATATATATATTTAACTATTACATGAGAGATATTTTTTATGATTTCGATATTATTTTTCTTAATTTAACCCTTTTTAATTATGAAAAGTCAGTAATAACAAACATTTTCAATTATTGTATCATTATATGTACCAAAATCTTAAAGATAATTAGATCTGACAGTTCACAGTAATTCGTATGTCAACACAATTTTGACATACTTATGAAGGCATCAAAAACAAGTTATGATAATTATATAATTAAAGGTAATCCAAAATTCATGCACATCGAATATTAAATCTGGCCTAAAATGTTGTTAAGTTCAGCTATTACATCGTCAAGAATAATATTTACAAATTAACCTAAATACAAAAAAACATGTCGTTTCTCACAAAAATAAGTAACTTTTAGGTTTGAATTTCCTTTTTTCTTTCTATGTTACAAAAGGATTTTATAAGAGATGACAGTAATCATCAAGAGTTGATTCAATTTAAAGAAGAATCTGATGTGAACTTAGGTTAAGAGAAACAAAGAATTGTTCACTAACATTGCATAGAAAATAAAACCTTTCACTAGGTAGAAACTAGATACAAAAAATACTAATAAAATTTTCTATGAAGAAGATAAACAAAAAACATTTCAATTTAATTATATTCATTTGCTACGAAAATTAGTATCATTTCAGGTAAAATTTTCTTTCATAATGATAAAATTTGGTCTATTATTATTTTATTATCATTATGTCAGTATATCCTATAAATTTATTTTATAAATTAAATTTCAACCACTACAATCTTTTCACTCATGTCATTAAAAATGAAGTCGTGACAGAATATCTCAGCTATATTGACTTGGAACCATAAATAAAATCCCTAATAAAGATATCAAGATTTTAGTTGACGGCAGTAAAATAAATTATCATGCTAATAATGGCATCTTCACTGAAGTTCTAAATGATAAATTTTCTTTGTTCCAACATAACCCAGACTTCTTCTCTGATTTTGTGAGTGAACTACTTGCAATCGTTGTTGCTCTAGAGACTATTTATGAATAAAAGTAATTAAGACGACCTCTGGATTCTTCTTATAACAGAAGCTCGTTGCGACATCTCTAATTGAATCTTCATTGGGAACAAAACATGTAACTCCATCTCACACAAGTTAAAGCTCATTTCTCTTCAACATGACATTTACGTTCAGTTGATCCCATACCATTTTGAACATTTCCGCAATGAAATGACAGATAATCTTGCTAAGGAGGGTTGTAGAACCTAAAACATCTTACCCAGAAGAAATCAGAAATTAAGAAGAACTGGCTCTGGTACTCCCTACTCCCTCTTAGTATAAGGGTAGTAAACTATGTTTCTAATTATCTCTTGTGACAGAAAAACAGGCATCAGTGTCTTATATCTTGCCAACGGCCACCTGAAATATTTTACCTCTTCTATGGAGGAGGAAACTTACCTTCATTTTGTCCAAAATGCAAACAGCACTAAGTCTCTGCTAAACACATTGCGTAATGTTTGAGTCTTCTTTGGGAAGAAACTTATTCTTTTCCTCTTCTTGTCTTCAACTTTTTTAAGGTCAGTGGACACATGGATTGAGTTTGACTCCACGAGACTGGGTTGGAGGTAAGCATAGCAATTTTGTATACAGCAGTTTCTTAAGCATTTTTCTTTTTTAAACAATATCAAATAATAACCGAAAGAGTTGCGGTAAAATACAGTTTTAAATATCTTGAGTAAATTTCTAAAAATTTTTCTATAATTTGCAATTTTGCCTTCATTTATTTGCTAATTTGTCTGTTATAAAAATTAGAAAATGAAATTTTCATAAAAATTTAAGTATCTTCGTTTTGAGCAAAAGAGAATAAATTCTTTAAATATTATGTTATTTGAATGTGGATTTATTAAACAATCACATAAAATTTTCCAATCAACGCTTAGAGAAATATAAATAAATGTATCTTAGAATACGTTGGTATCATTTAATAGCAAATTTTTTAATATCTTAAATAACATTTAGAATAACATAATAACATTAATGTTTAAATTTCTTGTGGGCTTGAATTTTCAATCATTTAACATGAAAAATTAATAAACAGGAAAAATGAGAAAAAGTTAAAAAAAAAATATTAATTTCAATTTATAATTTTAATTTTAATAAGTCAAGATCATGAGAATCATATTAAAAATAATAAAATTAAATATTAGTTTGGGGAAAAAGAAATCCATTAATTTTTCCGTCGATGACTATATAGTTCGATTGCGTTGCTAGATAAGTATTCATCGTACAATTTCAGATTTATATTCGTTGGAACAATCACATTTAGCACTAAAAAACCATTTTAATATTCTTTATATGGTCCATCCAGATATGAGATGAAGGGTACGATATCAAAAATAAAAGTCAACAAAGAGAAAACATAGTAAATTTTAAGTTTTTCTTCGATAAAGGTGATAAAGTACGAATCAAGCAGTTGAAAATTAGGAATGGCGCTTATGTTACAGCCTGATCTATTTGATGTTAAAGATGTACTTCAGACAGTTAGACCCAGCGTCAAAAATATCCATGAAGTCACAAAAATGACTTATGTTGATCAGCTTGTCAGCAGTCCAGAAGCTAAAGATCAGCCACAAAACAGCTTGAAATCATTTCAACAAATCTAATAATGAAAATGAACCTTGAATTTCACGTGCATGGTAGTTTTCCCTGCCTAATATTTATATTTATTTTCGAAAGTATATTTGAATAAAGTTTGAAAAGCATTCCATGAAACAATAATTGATTTCTTGTAAAAAAAAAATATCAGTAAGTGTAATTTGTGATCAGTAAAAAAATTAGAGATGTAAAATAAAACATTAAAACTTGATGATTTACGTATAATTTGGTTGAAGTTTAAACTTAACAAATTTTAATTCAGTTTAATACAACTACCATATTAAGTCAAAGTATTTTTGCAATAAAACAATTAATTATTTAAACATTCCTATAAGTTTAAGAAAGAATTAAATTCATTAAAAAATACTATACATTCAAGCATTAAACTAACATAATTGCTGCATATATTCCTTTATCAATTTTCTATTCATCATGGTGATTTTTAGTGTTAGATTCTGTATTTTGAAACTATTAAAAGCTCATAAGATAGATTTTTTACAATTTATTCAAAGTAAGTATAATTTTCAAAGTTAATTCATATTAAGGAGCATAAATTTATTTACAATTGTTTATTTTAAAATTATTTTTGTCTATTATTATTTCTTTCATTAATTAGTGTTAAATAACTGAAACCTCAAACCTTGAAATAATTACAGTTCATATTTAAAAAAAAAGGTTTTATTTTGTGATAAAATATTTACATTTTCTAGCAAATATTTTTTTTTAAATTCTGCATCATTAAAACACAATACTTATAAGCAAAAATGCTGATATAAATTCATGAAGGCAATGGAAAGATATCTGAAAATGTTTTCAATTAATGCACAAGGGATTTTTCTTACAGTTTTCATAGATAATGATTAAAATATATGCGAGTGTTCCAAAAGTACCCACTAGTATTCATTAAATAAGAATCAGATAAAAATTATATTAAAGATTTCAATCATTAAATCCTATAATTATTGTAAAAAGTAATAAAAGTCAAACCTTAAAGTTTACAAAATGAACATTAAGAAAATTCTATTTTTACCAACATTTTTATAGTTATATCCGCTTTTTATAGTAAATTATCTAAAAATCGAAAAATTATTTATAGAGTGTACATTTTCTTTTGCATCAAATGAGAAAAAAATAATTTGTAAAAATTTTAATTGAGCTTAAAAAATACATAAATTTTTATTAATTAATATAAAGTTGAAAGCTGAAAGACGAAGCATAGATTGTTATGTGAAAATTATTATCAAAAAAGGAAAAAGGAATTTAAGAAGCTTCCAAATTTAAGCTTATATAAAAAAAAAGAAACTTTTCCAAGTATGCCTTTTTTATTTTTAGAAATAAAAAGATAAAATAAATGGAAATCACACCCATAAAAATTTTGTGCCATCGTTTTAAATTTCCAGATTTAGCAGCAATTAATTATAGTTCTTTTTTATTGATGCCTTTACTTAATATTGGGTAGGGATTCCATATGCATAGAGAAGTAGCACAACTCAATATGGTACAGATTCAACGAATACAAAAAATATCCTGCAGGCAATTCATACCATGAATCTATTTTGACGACAACACAACCATAGAGTGAGAAAGTAGAAATATTTTTTAAAGGGTACGTTGCAAAGCTTACCAAATATGCTGAATAATGTTCATGTATGTGTATTTAGATAGTCAATGGAATTTTCTAAAAATCAGAAGAGTAATCATGGACCCACTAGAAAGATTTTCTTGACGTGGAAGATGTCTTAAACAGAACTATTGGTATATAATGATGATTTCATGATACACCCTACATAACTGTCCATCATATCTTGCGTAGAATTCTGAATTCCTATTTGTATAAGAATCATTTCCTTCAGCAACTGAAATTATGTGATTCGGACACTCGAAAAAAATTTGCACGACAACTTTTTTCGAGAATGGTGGTAGATGAGTCTTGGCCATAGAATATTGTGTGATTCAATGAACCTATTTCAATTTTAATTGATCTCTGAATGTCCGCTATTGGGGCATGTGAGAGAGAGAAAACCTCCACGTTATACACGGGTATGAAAATAAACGTATAGAGCGAATGTTGCTTGATGTGAAAGTGGCCATATATTGCGAGTTCAGCATTGAATTATTGAAACATATTCTTTAAAAAGTGACTCCTGACAGACTTATCATTTGTTATGGTACACACGCAACAATAACGACCCACATGTTATCGATATATGTAGTTCTTACATTCTAAAGCTAAGCTACTAAAAAGAAACATTATTCATTTAAGATGGAAACAAATATTTGATTACCATCCTAATCCAACAATTATTAACATGGGCACTTAGAAATTTCCGAAGATTAAACCGATATTTCCCAATAATTTGCAATCTGCATTAATTAGATTTTGCAAGTTTGACACCACACAGTTAACAAGATTATAGTGAATCATTTTAATATTCACTGCTCAATTCGCTTTCGGGGAGGATTTTTAATAAGTGGGTCCTATTCATGTTTCAGAAAGGTGGAAATCATGAAAATACACGACAATCCAATTCAACAGACGTTCATACAGAAGGGAGAGGCGCAATCTACCTATGTTTAACAGTTGCTGGTAACGAATCCTGGGCCTTTCTCCAAAGAGTATCACTCTACCACTAGGTCACGGTGAGTTTCTAATCCCACGCCATCCGATTATAGGAATATTTAAAAGACAATGTTTAGTGGGAATGTTTAACTATTGCGTGCAATTTGAAGTGCAATAATCGCTACCAAACTCAGAATACCCAGGTTGACTTTTACAATTCAGTCATAAAAAGGGCAATTTTCCGAACAGCGAGAATCGTTGAACATGATAGCTCACATACTGAACATGTTTTAAACCACTGATTTAAGAGGGTAGTAATATCATGTAAAGAATTGATGTTTCTGATTATAATTGTAAAAGCAATATTTAAACTACAAAATATACATGTTGCCTTTTTTTTTCTGCAAGCCCACTTGTTCATAAGTGTATCGGAATCCCTGCTTTTCTTTCTTTACGAGATCACGTAGCGTCAGCTAGAGGTAAATTTTAAACTATTTTTTAAATTTGCAAATCGGAATACATTTTTCATACACGTTTCTCTTCAGAATAGCAACACAATTTCCATCGCCTTTACATATACAATAGATATATGTTTGTAGCTCATAATACAGTTGCAATATGTCAGAATAACAAGAACATAACTAAATGACTTTGAGATAAATTTTTATTTAATATTTCCTGAAATATCATTATATTTTACGATATTTCAAACATATAAATTAATAAGTATTATTAATTCAACAACAAGCTCACTCAATTTTACAATATTTTTAGATACGTCATTAAGAAAAAATGTGTTAAAAAAAAGTTGATAGAAGGATAATGAAAAAAGTGTTGTTCCCTTTTAAAATATGGTATAATATCAATAAAAAGAACAGAAATTGTAATAAATTCTTCAACATTACAGTTCTTTCACATGGGCAAGAATTATGGGCTTAATCATCTTTTTTTCCTCCATTTGATACAAGTAATTCACCTTTTTTCCAAGAATATTGTTATATATTTCACTAAACGGTTTTAAATTTATTGCTCTATAAGCAAATTAATAATATTATAGCCTCCTACTCTGTCTAGTGGTCAGAGTGTCTGACTGCGGATAAGGAGATCCCGTGTTTGAATCCCAGTTCGGGCATAGATGTACTTTCTCTTTCTCTCTCTCCTGTCTTAGTCCTTTCCCTGTATGAATGGTTGTTTACCCTATAGACGGGTACCTATGGCATATGTGTACTGAGGAATTCAGACTCCATATCCAATTGCGGTGCATGTTGAAAAAGTGGAGCAACGCACCCATACTGGCAGTCTGGCTGCACTCAACAAAAAAAAATTATATTTGAAGATAAAAAAGTAAAATTGATAACATATAAACTCATAAACACTTTTTTATATTACTTAATTTATTAATTTAAACTTCGCTTGGATAAAAAAAAAGCACAAAGTGTATAAATTCAAACTCTATTGAATAAATCTTATGAATTATAAAGCAATGAAATTATTATGAAATGCTTAGTTATTACATTGTTAAAAAGCGACAAATTCAATTAAATTTATCGCAAAAAATTTTTCTGTATTTTATTTTAATTGAACCACACAATGCTAAATGTATTCTTAAAATATAAAATCCAAAATTTATCAATGGTTCATAATATTTTTACATTAAAAAATGTAAATATGAATATAGTTAAGCATTTTGGCATTTGTAAAAAAGAAAGTTGTATTTACTTAGCTAATTTCTAAAATAAAATTTCATAAGCTTTTATGTAAATTTAAACATTATTTTATTACAATAACGGAATTAGTAATGAAATTTCATTTAAATATCCAAGGCGTAATGTGTATGTTTATTTTGTCGTTCTTTGATATAGTAGAAGGATTATTTAGGAGCATTCAAAATTCAAATGTTTACGAATTTAACTCTCTAAAAACATAAAATAACAAGAATTATTATTGATTTCTTGTATTTCGTAGTGAATCAGAAATGCTATGAAATTGTTTCTATTCGTAGTTATAGCACAATTGTTTTTCAAGAAAAACTCTTCAAAAGTCTTTCAGTATGATGTGCGAACATTGAAACAGAAATGATTTTTCTAAGTAATCTGAATCTTTGGTATCGTGTTTCAACAACAGATATTACTCTGTTAAGATGAACATCGCTTTAATTACTATAATTAATGAACTATAATTTAACCCAGAACTGCATGATGCTGGCAATTCATTTTTAACTGTATACGACTAAATAACCTGGATTTAAATTTTTCAAATATTACATTTTTAAAAGAAATTATGTCCTATGATTAACACAATCTAAGCATGAGATATGTTTCAGTCCAGTAAGTATAGAATTTTTATTCAAATATGACACAGAGAAAAGAGCAAGCTGAATTTTGAAAACTGTTTTGGCACAACATTGAACCATATGGAACATATTAACTGAATTGATGATTGTAAATAAAACTTGAAATGTACTTAAATTCCTCACAAATGAGCAGTCAAGTAAATCACGATAAAACCACATGTAGCTAAGTCCATGTAATTAAACATAGTTAAATATTAAGCCAACGGGATTAAATCTCTAGACGAGTATCAATCGCTTTGAAATATATGGAACATATTAGCTAAATTGATGAATGAGGAGAAAACTGAAAACATTTAAACTCTTATCAAAGGAGCATTCAAATATATCACGATACAAAGAACCAAGAGAGTTAAAATCTAAATTTACTCAGGCTATAATTGATATAAAATACGTTATAAAAAATTAAAAATAAATAATATTCATATTGTAATACAATTACATAAATAAGAATTTCATTTGCTTCGAAAATCATTTATTGTATTTCAATTAAAAGAATTATTTTGCTTATTTTTATAATAAATAAGGTGATTTTTGTCATTTTTATAAAATGAAAGAAATGAAATTACAAATTTTTTTTATTATAAATAATTAAAAAATATAAAAAATATTTTTATTAAATTTTTTATATTTTATTTTTTATTGAAAAAAATGTCAAAAATTTTTAGTTTTTGTCATAATGGAAAATCTCCTCCTGGTACTAAAATAAATATTAGGCATGGGATTACGCTATTGAGAAGTTACTGATATATATCACTTTTTAAACGTTAATAAATACTGATATATATATATATATATATATATATCAGTTTTTCAAAGTGATATAACATATTTTGTAATTTTCCTAATAACACATCAGATAGCATTGAATCAAATTAAATCAAACTATTAAATAAATAAATACTTTTGAATAAATAGTAATTTTAATCATTCTAAAAGGTAGCCGGTCAGATAAATTTCAAATGACAAGCAAATCTCATTTTATATCCTTGAAATCAGCTAAAGCACTAAAATTTTACATTGCAAAAAAAGAAAAAAAAGAAAATTTTGTATCAAGTTTTATGTTTAATACAGTGCATATAGAATGTTTCAAAACCATTTAAATTTCACTTATTGACACGTATGGGTAATATTTTCGGAGTCTTTCTTAAACCAAATTATCTTCATTCAATTTTTAAGTAATATAAAATAATTACAGAAAAAATTAATATATTTTAAAGAGAATTTACATTTCTGTTAAAAATGATATGATGAGATCGATCTATCTAAATGTTTTTTAATGTAAAAGAAAATTATTCTTGTTTGCTATAATTAATGCGAGTTTAAAGGTTCTTTCTAATATCAAGCTTGCCTTTGTTTTTGTTTATATTCTTTTACATGTCAATCCAATGAACATATTCGTCAACGTCAAAACAAAATGTTCTTTGTCTTTCTCTTGCGTCGTTTTTATTGGATCGTTAGCTTTCATGGGAAATAAACTCAACAGCGAGATGACAGGTTTTATTGTCATCTGCTTTTTGTTAAACTTGTCGAGTTTGGTTTGTCAACAGGCGAGTATTTTCTTATACCGTACAACATAAGATATAATAAAACAAATCTTCTCTAATTCTGTTTCTCCAGGTATCTCTTTTTCACAATTTCTATATGATTTAATTTTTTAACTTTTTATATATTATTTTTTTTTTATTTCATTTTTCATTGCATTTCATCTAACATTTTTTGCAAATGAGAAATTTAATGCTGATTCTCAAATTTGAATAAGCAATTTATCTCATGAAGGTGATAAAAACAATAATGATTGACGTGTATTTTCTTCCATTATAAAATAACCAATATATTTTGATGATAGAAATTATTTGTTTTGTCTATTATAATTGTCAAAATACATCATCTTATTCAATTATATATTACATCATCATATTCAGTAATTATATAATACATCATTTTAATTCATATAATACATCATTTTAACAAAACTTAATTTATATTTATTTGTTTATTGTATTCACTATTAACTATCCTTTTCATTTAAAATTACTACATTTCTTATAAATATATCTCAAAAATAGCATTACCGATATCTTTATATTTTTTTCTTCAATATTTACTTTCTTTGTGAATACAAGAATTTAAAATAGAAATAGCTATTTCATTTTGTATTCTTGTACAACTTATTTACAATGCAACTTGTTGTTTACATATTAATGTATTTAAATAAAATATTTTTAAAATTATTAAATACCTTTAAAACTATTAATATGAGAAAGAATTTTAAGCATTTAAAAAGGAAGATATTTTTTAATTATTAATTAATTGTCATCTAAAATGTAAAAACCGTTTATTTGCAAAAATGCAGAACTTAATAATTGCTGGTGAAAATGATTGTTACATACGTTCGAAACTTCTAACCGATTTTTATCTTATCA
>JAPDSC010012286.1:83362-138103 GCA_026290005.1 Latrodectus geometricus | reverse complement strand
ATGAATTAATAACAAAAACCCATTTATCGTGTTTTCACTTAAAGAAGGAGTTCAGATAACGATCACAAGCAATGTTAAATTAGATATATATATATATTATTATTATTATTGCAGCTTGTCCCGTTATCTTTCGCTTCCAACACTGCTGGAAAAATATATCAGGACACACATTTTGAGAAAGAACAAAAATGGAAAAGACGTTACATTAATTTAGTTTCCATGTAAAGATATTTTATCCGATTTTTGTCTCCCAAATTTTCTTCAAGCTTGTTTTAGGAAAAAGATAGTTTCGAAAATTCTGTTTCTTACGATGTGAGTCGTATTAAAAGAATTTACGAATAAAAGTAAGAAAAATGTTGTGTGCCAGCCAGGCTGGCAATATGGGGTGCGCTGCTTCACTTTTCATATTGAACCATATTTGGTGTGGAGTCCGACATCCTCAGTACACACATGCCATAGGTACCCGTTTATAGGGTAGGCAACCATTCACACACAAAGAAAGTACAAAGACAAGAGAGAGAGAGAGAGAGAAAGTACATCCATGCCCGAGCCAGGATTCAAACCCAGGTCCCACCCATCTGCAGTCAGGTATGCTAACCACTAGACAGGTTGGGCGGCTAAGAAAAATGTTAAATTATATAAATAAATATGTTTTTATATTTATAGATTTCTATATGCAGATTTCAAAGTTATTATTATCAATATATTCAAAGCTACTAATATATTCAAAACTTATAACGTTAAAAGTTTATCAATAAAAATATAAATTTTATTAAATAATATGTATCTATATATAGTTTTATGCACGTATTTTTTTAAAAGATTTAGGATCACTGTAAAATAATTCATAAATTTAAAATTTTATTTACCAAATTATGTGAAATTTACGCAGAAAGATTATGAAAGTTATAAATCTTATAAAATGAATATAATTTTATTATGAATAACAACTCATGAGCTAAAACCATGACATTTATAAGAAAAAAATACAAATATTTGGTTTTTATTTTTAGAAATCTGTGTGACATCAAGAATTTGTTTTCCTGGTTTTACACAGTGTAAAAGATTAAATGGAAGTTGCCTGTTTTATATTTAAACTATGCAAAAATATACAAAAAATTTCATTAAATAAAAATTTTCAAAAATATACAACTAAAATTCATACAAAGGGAAAATAAAAATAATAAAATTAAATTAAAAATTTCATGAGCACAAACATGACTTTATACATATTTAATAATTTTCTGCATATTTAATCAAGATTTATTTTAAATTGGGGTGAATGAAAAAATTTATAATAAATTTTCTTATCGTTAAATGTTTTTTATTTTTTTTATTTTTCCGTAATAAAATAAATAAGTATGTATTTTATTAATTATAATTATTGATTATCTATATAAATATTTAAATATTAAGAATTTATTACGTTCATTGCCTATTGACTAATTGAATAAGGATTATAAACTTATTATATGCGAATGAATTTCTATTCGTAGTTAATAATTTTTCAACTTAAAATAAAAATAAACTGGTCTTATAAAAATAATTCTAATTATTATTGAATTGCTTTTAATTTTTCACTTAAATATTTGACCACTTCCTAAATGCATTTTTAATTAGAAATCAAATTTATTTGCTCGCATTATGCAAGTGCTTTATTAGGAAGTAATATGCGCTGAATTATTAAAAACAATTATTCACGAGTATTTTTATTACACTTCAGAAATCAGAAAATATTTTAAAACTATAAAAGACAAATTTATAAAAGATTAATTTTAACTTAAAATTAATAATAATGGTGCCATAATTAAGCAACCCTATCATCTCTAGGGGCACCAAAAACTTTAATTAATTTTCTAAATCATCCATCAAACTTGGTGCAGAGACTGTGACTGAATGTCAATAAAAGGAAACAATCATTTTTCATTCATGAGAATATTATTGGATGTATTGATTTCTTTGTGACATTTTTCTAAATATAGGGGTATATATTTTTCAAATAAACACTTCTTGTTTTAATTGCAAAGCGATTGTATCAAAAATGTCTTAACTTTTAAAATTCTTAATGAGAAAAATAAAGTATGTATAAGTATATTTTCTTATTTATTTTACAACTTTAAATTGTTTAAATTTTTCTTTTTTATTATTACAATACTTATGTTTTGTGTTTTTTTTTCCATTTATAAATAATACTGAAACAAACGAAAAGTTTTGAATATTAAGTAAAAAAACTATTTTTATAATAAATGGTAATTAATTAATTAATGTTTAATGGTTAATTAATTAATGTAATTAACGTATTGGATATTCAAACAGTAATATGCATAATGAAGGCTCTGTATACATAGGAACAGAATAATTACATAAATGTGAATAAAAAATCAAGAATCTTATGAAAAAATCTAGCACATGTTCCGATAATCATGCTGATTAATGAAATTAACAGATCTGTCTTAATGCAATATAAGAGAAAAGTATTTTCATTTCTTCCAAAAGTGTGATTAAAGTAGAAAATTTACAAAATGATGCAACAAAAAGGTTTGTTCAAGTGTTGTATTTAATGAGATGTCTTATAATCAGAATACCATACTTTATATATCTATTGAAATTTGAATTTGTAAGGAAAAAAAACCTTTGTAATCGCGTAATAAAAAATAATTTCCATTATTATATATATTTATAGTAACATACTTGTAATTTCCTCATCATTTGAAGTAATCCTATTTAGTTTTGAAATTTATTGTGATTACCTCATTTTATTACGTTTCTTCATATACATTACTCATTTGATATCACTAAATGCCGTTGTTCAAATAATGATCATTTTGTAAATTATTTCTGAAACCGATAAAGCACAAGTACCCAAATTTTAAGTAAAACCTTTTCTGCAAGTTACGGATATTATTAAAAAATTTGACAATTATGTTACTCATTATATATATTAAAGATTTATTTAAATGTATATAAATATTTATGATTAAGATATATATTTGAGAAATAATTTATTATTATTAATAAATATTTTTGAGAAACATGAATGAATGAGTTTATAAGTCATTATGACATAGAGAAAAATTGATTTTAACATCTCTTTGAATATGTTTCTGTACAAAAGAGTTGAAGAGAATATTTTTTAGTTTTTCTAGTGTATCAAGATATTCAAAATATTTATAGTTTTTGATTTATATAATTACGTATTTGTATTCTAATTATATATAAAATAAAAAGTATAATAAATTATAAAAATATGTGTAATTAAAAATTTTTTACTATTTGAAAGCTTTTAAAATATTAATCATATAATATAATTACAGATATAGTTAAGAGGAAGAATAAATAGAAAAATAGCTAATGATTTAATTATGTATACCTTTAGTACCTATTTATATTTGGAGGTGTTTTAACTATTGTGTATTAAATTTCAAATTTTAACTTTTTTCCTTTATTTTGAAACATAAAATAAAATATTGATCATAATATTACCGAAAATATACTAATTACGGAGTAAAATAATTGCTCATAATTAAGAAATCTTACTTCAAGAAATCATTTTATTTTTTTACGGCTCTTTTTATCAGTTAATACAAGTATATCATTTTTGCAAAAAAAAAAAAAAAAACATTTATTGCGATTTTAGGTATTAGATTAAACATTTTCTTTTAAATGACAGTTGAAGGGGAAAACATATAATTCAAATAAAACACAATTCTTTTTCCATTATGAATCATTATATCTTTCTCCATTTAAGTTCACTCAAAGACGATACTTACGATATGAAGCGCAAGAAATAAAAGTATAGTAAAATTTTTATTTGGTTTCACTAATTTTTTTTTTCTTTTTAAAATACCAGAAACTTTGCAAACAAATCGAGTTTGGGAATCTCTCACGAAATGCAAAAATGTTTACATAATGTACGCTTTACACTCCATTAGATGGAAGGGAAATAGGTAAAAAGGAAAAAAAATGTTTGGATGGTGGAGAGAACTTTTTTTTAACATCAACATTGATTTTTCAATCAGTCTTTTCCTATTTACTATTCTACAAAAAAACTTTCTCAAACAGATGGAGACGGTTTTCACTCCTTGTAGTAAAAGGAGTGAAAATCGTCTCCGAATAAAAAAGTGTAGACAAACTTCCTCGATCGAAATACGCAAAAATAACACGTTACAGTCACTAACGAAATGAGTGGAAAGCATGAATCACTCGACAGGTTTTTCGAATTTAGTATTTTAAGAAAGAGAAAAGTTTTGAGATTCTTAAAAGAAATGAATAATAAAGTTCAGTGAAGTTTTATTTTTATGGCTTGCCCTTTTAAGAGAATGTGATATATTTATATAAAAGTAGTATCACAAATCTCAACTAGTTTACCATCATTTTCAGCCAAATATGAGAAGAATTTTATAGAAATTCCTAGTATAGTTATTTACAAAATGGATGTTATTATAATTTTTTATATGTAAATTTTGTATAAATAAATATCTGTATTAGCAATAAAAGAAAAATATTTATTACCTCCTTAAATAAGTTTGAATGAAAGAAGAAAAGAAAAATTTTAATGTGTCTACAGTCTTAATAAGATAATAGCAATAAAATATGAAGAAATGTAAATTTTTTAAAACAAAAATTATGTTTGAAATTTGTATAAATTTGTGGATTTGATCTAAGCAAAAGTGACTATAACGAAATAAATTTTAAATACATTTACTAGAAAATTAGAATAATTAAGTTTTCCTGAAATATTGACCACGATTCTTCCTAAAATGTAATAAATATAGGAACTAGTTTTACGTATAATCTTACCAGATGGATGAAAGTCATGATTAAATTTGTTAATTCTCGATACACAGAATCATTACACAAGGACATAATATGAAAACGCAAAATACATGTACTCCAAATTTTTCTATTATAAGCTATTCATTTTCTTTTGCTCTAAAACATTGGTAAATTTTATATATTGTAACTAACAATTACTTAAAGTTTAAAACATTTAACAGTTAAATTCCATTTATATAAACATACCTACAAATATTAATTTTTTGAGACTATTTATATGATATGTTAACAAAAGCTAAGTAATTATATTTAAAAAAGTCAACAATTATTTGAATGAAAATATTTTCAAATTTTATCTGCCTTAGGAATAATATAAAATAATGTTATCATATGTGTTAATATTATGATGAAATTATTCAAAAATAATTTTAAAAAAATGCTAAGAATATATAAAATTATAGTATTACTGATTACTCTTAAAAATTTATTTTAAAATTTCATAAGAGTTTTCAAAAAATAAATATTGTTAAAGGAAAGCTAAATAAAACATTAATTTTCTAGAAATTTTAATGCAAATGATGTCAGATATTGAATTTTATAGCCAAGCAAATATTTTCGGAAATATTAAAATTGACAAACGACGCAAATATTTTTCAAAACTTTTTCATATTAAAACATACAAACCTGCTTATATAAGGAATATTTTATATAATTTAGACTGGGATTTATGAGCTAAAATCAACAAATAAGGCAAATTCAAGTATATACCGTTCTTTACTTTTCTCTTCCTCCCTTCTTTAACTATAAACAAGTGTCTTCAGAGAAAAGCATATCAATTGAAATAGTTTCTTAAGAATATATGAAAGAAACAAATCTTTCTGAAATTGCTACTAAAATATTGATTTAGATTATATATTTCTCGCCAAGAAGAGAGCACAATCTTCATTGCATTTGCCTACTGTGAAACGAGGAAATTTTTCTTTCATTAAAAAAGCACAATTTTCTCTTGCAATGTTTGCATTAATTATTTATGTGTAAAAGGATGCTTAAAGCATATATTTTATTACAAACAGTACATTATATTTTTTCAGTAAAGATCTTATATTTTTGGAATGAATATATGAAGAAGGAAGCTTAAACTTTCTGAAAGGTTAAATTCATTTTTGTTTCTTCTCAGATGGAAATATCGATGTTTAGTAATTATTAACAAAATTTCTGAATGATTTTTCTGAATTCTATGTGCAGATTATTGTATAAGAATTATTTGAAAGATGAAAAATGAAGTTACGATTGATAAAGCTTGGATGTTTTTATCTGACTGTAACAAGAAAAGATTGATTTATTACCAGTAAAGAGAAGGAAAAGATTTAAAAAGTTGGCTTAAAGTAAACAAAAAAAGTGTTTTAAAGGTTTTATATTTATTGCTGGATTCTATTACAACAGAAAACTTAAAATAAGGAATATAAAAAAGTTAAAATTAATTCGTATTACCATAGTATTACCATCAGCAGTATGTTTTAGCATCAAATTTCAAAAAAAAAAAACTCATTTTTTTTTTGTTAAGTTTTATTAGGATAAGACTCAGAGCCATACCTCTAAGTCAATTTCATTATTTTTTGAAAAAATAAAACCACAATTTATGCTGTTCCCCATAAGTGCGTCCCATCTAAGTCCCCTGACGTTACACCTATAGATTACTGAGTATTTGAACTTTTAAATTAATTTCTTTATAAACGGCATCCTTAAATATTAGATGAATTCTGAAAGATTATGAAAGATGAGTAAGACAGTATAAGTTTTTATGTTTAAAGAAAATAACTTTTATTTAAATCAAGATGTAATATAATAGTTAAGACAAAGTACTATCATATTGAACATATTAGAAAATAAAATACATATTTATTTAATTATATATCTTTCGCAAAATCGTTTAAAATGTGAGAGCACCTTCTGCAGTGACGGTAATAAAGAATTTAAAATGATTACTTGGCAGAATTGTAAAATATACGGAAAATTGCAACATCCATCATGAAAATTGAACCAATAAACTAAGCAAATTTTCCCTGATAGAAACTGAAATATTTCATTGACATAAATAGAAGATAATGGAAGCAACTAAACTATTTATTACACTCAGAAGATTCTTTTTGTATCATATGTCGCTTTAAAATTATACTAAAAAACCTAAAGAGATTACTATCCATAAATCACCTTTCTTATGGAAAAGTAGGAGCGCTCTCATCCATCCATCTTCTTTTCTGCGACATATTGATATATGGGGAACCTATTATGTGTAAAAATCTTTATTTATTGAGTGAAGCATTTCTTCTTCAATTTTTATAACTAAGTGTCAATATTTTTATTTATATAGAACATAAACATATCGTGTAAACCCTAAACACAATATATGAATATACAATTTTTTTCTTCACAGAATAAGAAATTAAAAATTGTAATGAAACATTGCATTCAGTTACGCAATATTCCAAAAAAACTTGTTCTCAGCTTAAAAAATTTATCAAAATCTATTATTTTAAAGTAAAGAATCTGAAATTATTTAATGTTTCCAGAATATAAACATGCTTCTAAACAATTTATATTATGCATCTTATGTACAAAAGAAATTAATATATAAATAAGAGTAAAACTGCTTAAAAAATACTAGTAATTATAGTGAATATAAATATAGATAAATTATAAAATTTTAATGTATTTTTTAGAATTTAACGAAAGTTTATAAAAATTTTAACTGAGAAGATACATTTGTTTTATTTTTTAATGTTGAAGAAAGAAAATTATAATGAAAACTCAGCTATATACAAGATAATATTCAGTTAAATTTTCTTTTTCTCTATTAAATGAAAATAATTATTTAATATTACAAATTATTTATGCTAATCTGGCACTAGTCAAGTGTTAAAATTAACTCAGTATTTTTAGAGTGCATTTTTCAAATCTCGGAAGTGAGTATTACCTCTTAAAGTTTAACAATGAATAAATATTTTCATACCTTAAAAAGTGTTGATATATCAAAACTAAAAGAATTATAACGTTTATATATTCTGGAAAAATATTTCAACAATAAGGAATCAACAAATTATGTTAATATATCTATCAAGAAATTATATATAACAATTAATAATATATAGTACTCACTTAAAAAAATTTATAACCTTAATTTATAGATAAATGTAATTTTCTAAAGATATGATGTAATATAATATAATATACACAAATTACGATAATTTATATTTTTGACATATGAAACACCTAAATTTACATATATGATCGAAAAATTCTTCAAAATAGATCTGATTAGGTCAAATTTAATTTATGAGAAATTAATTACATCGAGTGTTTCCATCAGGCTGATATGAGAAGAGTTGTTTTGTAAACCTGAATTGAGGAGCTGCAATTTCTTATAAAATATTTAAATTGTTTTATGTAAAGTTTACATTCCTAGCAATATGAATTTTATATCATTCGCTATCCTCTGGCATAAAAAAAGCAATTCTGAAAATACCAACCACTTAGCTCTTTTGTTAAGCTTTGTATATTTCTAAATATTATGTGGCGGATAAATGATTAGTATCATGGTCACGGATTCTGTAGCTCATGGATTGGGCCCATATGCAGTTCATGGACAATTCGTGAGTAGATTATTAATTTTCGTTTGTTTTATTAGCTTTGCTTCTCTATCATTTTGCCTACTCATTAAATGTGGGTTAAAGGTCAATTAGTTTTGTGAGGAAAACCATTGACTATAAAGCGTCAACCGAACCATTCAGTAAATATGATTAATGCAAATTAGTATTTAAAATTTTAGTATTAGACTGCAATTTTTTGTCAAAAAAATCCGAACTGAATGTTGTTTGTATTTAGTTAAAACATCTGCTTTTTTCCACAGAATTTGTTTCATAATTAAATAATTTTTCACTGATTTTTTTAAAGTTACTCTATAATAATAAAATTTATCCTCAAAACAAGCTTTTATGCATCAAGAACTGTATAGAAATTTAGAAATAAAATAAATTTAAAAAAAAATAATTAAAAAAATAATTTGAAATGTTTATAATTATAAAAAAAATTATTAAAATAAATTTAGAAAAAAATAATTAAAAAAATAATTTGAAATGTTTATAATTATTCAGACAGGAAAATGTTAAATTTAGTGCATATCGCAAACCCTGATCTTCAAATCAATATAATGTGTTTTCAGAATGTCTTTTTCATTTCTTCAAAATTTGTTGCGATAAAAATGTTAATAATTTTAATTTAGGTAATTTCTTTACGTCATTTAACATAATTTGAAAGTTTTTGTCATTATTTCAAAAATTACTTGAATGACAATTTCATTTCTAAGTAAACTTCACAAAATAAATAAGCAACCATTTTATCTGCAAGTGATATTGTAGAGATAGAAAAAAAAACCATTATTACTAAGTGATATTTATGAAATGAAAATAAAAAAGCAATGTTATTAAATTAGACTTGCTAACTAACACATTTTTTAAACTTTAATAGAAGTATTCCAGTTTAAAAATAAATCCTCTCACAAAAGCAATCAATATTTAATACAATACTAATATTTTATTTTCCTGACGATAAAACGATTAGCAGATTAATAAATGGTATTTCTGTAACAATAAAATAAAAGATATTTAAAAAAGGTAGATAAATGTAAAAAGGTAGATAAATGTATGTCTTTTTTTTGCAAGGAAAGCTATTTTTTTCAGATAATTTTTTAAATTGAAAATTTTTAGTAGATCTAAAAATGAATTGCAAAAAAGAAAATGATGTATAAGCAAAATATTGATTCACCCGATTTACAGTTTTCCCTGCTTTTTATGAGTCTCGAAACGCTGAGAAGTAAGTTTTTGAGCTAAAATATTACTTCGAAGTCGGGAGGAAAATGTTGCCCTCACACCAATATTAAAAGCTTAGAAGAATGTTCATATTTTTTCAATAATAAAATATTATCTTTTGAAAACTGGTCTCTCTCAATATTGAAGTCTTGTAAACGTTCGGTAAAATTTATATTGTACTTAGCCCCCCAGTGTAATAACTTACAAGAATGAAATCGAGTTTCCATGAAAAATTATATATTTTAACATTTTCCTTAATTCATTTTAAATCATATATCAATATACTTGTAAACACTATGAAAATAAACAAAAATATGTTTAAGAATTGTGAAGATGTTTTAATCCCTTTTATATTATTTTTAAGCAGTACCCGGTTAATGTGCATATATATTTGATGTATATTCTTAAATCTAAATACTAGAAAAATCATTTATTACTGTAATATTAGAAATGCCGTCATTTTTTAATATCACAATGTTAAATTCCTCATTTTACTTCTAGTACTTTGTAGTATCTTTTTTAAAATATGAATTTTATTTAATTTCAAGAAATATTGAAATATAACATTATTTGAGGAAATGTGATTGTACGTTTTCAAAACTAGTTTATAGTTATAAATGATGAAAATATTTAAGATAAGTCTTATAAATAATTGATTTTTTAAAAAAAATTCCTTCTCTTTTAATCTAAAATTTATGTTCTAGAATAAATGCGAGTCATTTTTCAACAATTCAAAATTAGAATTTCAGAAATGTTTCTAATAATGGGATCTGGTTTCTATCAGCAGCAATTTTAGGTCTAAATGTGCTTTTTTTAAAAAAAAATGAAAAAATATAACTATTTTAGATGCAAATAAACTGCTAAATTGTATTATTTTTAGTAATCATAAAGAAACGATTTTAAACACTTCAAGAAAAAAAAGTACCATTGTAAGACAATTTTTTCTTTTCACTATATTTTATGGATAATTTTCATTCATTCTTTTAAATTAGAAAAAATTGTCTTTTTCACACTATAATTTATTTTAAAACCACAAAAGTGAATTGTCAAAGAAAAAAATAAACTCATTCAAAGATAATAAAAATAAATAAATTTAAAAATATAAGAAATGTAAAACTATAGATAGTACCTGTTGAAGGCAATATCTGGCATCAACACACAATAGTGTATTTTTCGCTCATATAAAATTGAAATTAATTAAATTAATTTAATTTAATTGATGAATTTATATTTGAAAAAGAAACTGCAATAACACAAAGTGTCATCCACAACAAGTTTAAAAAAATGTATTTGAATTTGAATGGAAGAATAAAAAATATTTTATTGACAGTTGAAAATTTGAACAAAATATATGTAAAGAGAGTGTGAACTAATAGCAGTAATTGAAAAATGCTTAAAATATACTATAATAAAAAACAGCATTGAGACAAATTTTTAAATAATTTTGTATTAAAAAATTCAGAGACAAGTTCCTTTTGCATATCTCCAAGAAAGCAAATATTTACATACTTTACTCATCTTAAAAAATAAAATTTGTTGCAGAAAAATATGGAAATTATCGAGTAAGAAAAAATGTGAAAACATCGCTTAATCCAAACCGCGGTGGCCGAGTTGGTCGTTCCATCGTTCTTGCCGGAATATAGTGAGTTTGAAACTCGATAAAACCGAAGATCTATCGTATTCTCTAAAAAAGAGGCTAGAGCACATGAAATACGTTGGGTTCCCAATATTCTCCATGTGAAATAATACCTCTCGGAGTGGCAGGCCAAATCTGGGAGATCTTCTGCTTAATCCCTGCTTCTAAATTAAGAAGACTCACTAACGAGACCTCAATGGCACGCCTACGGGGACCTTCCTATATAAAAGGTGCTATCACTTCCGGCCATTGTAGTATAGAACGGTGTAAATCCTTGTATCCGAACAGTGGAACAACAACAGTTCCTTATTCTTCTTCGACAAAAAGCTGTATGAATTTCCGTCCAATATCACTGTTTGAAATAACTGAAGAAATTACATTTAGGAATAAAGGAGTAAAAAGTATGTACACATGATGTGCATTTAATTTCATTATTTCTTATCTTATGAAAATTGTATCAACTCTTACTAATTATATAAAGTAAAATGAAATGGAATTGATGATTGAAGAAGCAATAATTACAGATATATTATTTCATACATTTTATTATAATATTAATGTGAATAGCAATATATTATATTAATATTCAAATGAAATGAGATGTATGACATACCTTCAATAATATATGGAAGCAAAAAAATATTTCTTTTTTAATTGCAATAATTTTACCCAAAAATTCAAGGATGACTGAAGAAACAAAAGTGTACTTCAAACAATTAATAAAAAATTTTCTTAATTTTTTCAATAAAAATCTTTGAAGTCTATGAAATTTTAGTGCCATACAAAATCATCTTTAATGAAAATGTGAATTCCAATAAAGAAATAATAAAATATATTAAAAATAAATACTAATTTCTAAAATAAATTGAAATGATGTTATGTATCATTCTAACCACAAAAGGTTCGTAAGTTTTTTTGAAAGATATAAGTAAACAAAGGTTTTCTAAATTACGACACACAATATTTAATGCAATTTTCTACATTGAGAAGAAGCACCCTTTTGTAATGAATAAAAGTTGAGAGGATATCCATTTTTCATTTTTTCCCTTTAATTGCTGTTTCTGGGTATTCTTTAAATATAGGTAAAGTGAAAACTTATTTAGTTTTTCTTTATTTTACATAAAACATAAATTTTTTGAGAATGATAGAAAATATTTAAATGGAAGCAAACTTGATACAACACAAAAAAGTAGCAAATTTATGAAATAGGGAAAACAATATTAATATGTTTTGCTAGGAATTTCCGCGCAGAAATTTTGCCATCTTTTCGCAACAGCTAAATAAGAAAAAAAAAGCTAAAAAAAATTGCAACTGTCGTAAATTAGTCAAAATTCAGTTCTCAAAAATAGTAAAACTCATCACCTCAATGGAAAATATATCAGAATCAAGATGAAATAACAAAAATTAAAATAACATAAAATGTTGATCATAGAAACTGTTACATTAAGAAAAAAATATTGTACTCCTCAAATTTACTCGACAGGAGGAAGCTGTGATTATGACATTGAAATGATTAAATTTACAACACAATAGTGTTACGTTTGCTACATGCATTGGAACAGAAAGATCCAGAACTGGTTAATTGCAAAGGTGATTGTAGTGACACCAACAATGTGAGTGAAACAATAAATTATACAGCAGGTTACTTGTACACAATATGCACTTGAATGTTTTTGTTAAGGGAAAAATTTATGTGTTGATGAACATGTCTACTAACATGTTTTTCTATTTAATAGAGAAAGAGTTTTTTTTTCTTAGTAAGATTGCGCTTTATTGAATGGCAACTTGCGTCCTTAGAAAATCAATGACTGTCTGCAGAATTTTGAATCGATGGGTTCATGGCAGTCATGCAGAATGCCTTGTTGGATCTCAGCAGCTTCTAGTACAAACATCTTAGAAGACAGACATAGTACCATTAAAGTCTCGATAAACTGCTATACTGCTTCTTTTCCCGTAAGAAGTGAGGTCGTCTACTGTCAGCATGGTTAATTTGACGATGTTCGCTGTAACGGGGTGTTTGATAATCATAACATCAAGGAATAATGACACTACATCAAATAAAAAATCCTTTTTGGTGGTATACAGAATGATGAACTTGGAGGATGTGTTTTCAAACGAATCCCATTTGTTTAAAGCGTGTGAATAGCCTCATACGTGTTTGACGGCATCATGGAAATGACACTTTATCATCGTTCATTCTACAATACGTGCTTTTTCGATCCCTTCTCATTCATGTTGAAGGAACATAGAGCAGTACCCCAAACATTTCTAATATTTTAAGGATCGTGTCTACTCCCAATAATACTGTGAAATATACACCTTGTGAAATGCTGCATTTTTGTAATGCAGTTCACCTTCGCATTAAAAATAATAAAATATATAATTCAAATATGTCAAACCTTCTGATAATTTTCTTAAATAAATATCATTTTTTTGTTTCCTGATGCAAGTATTATTTAAATAATTGAGAATCAATTTTGACTATTATTGCTTAGAAAGAAACTCTTTGATTTTTAAAAGAGAAATCCGAATAAAATTTTATTAAATACCTAATTTTATATTATTAATTATAATACTAATTTTTATTAAGCTTCAATTATTTCCAAGGCTAAATACAAAGTTAAGAATTATTTTTAAAGGAATTTTACATTGCCATTTGAGTGAAAGGCAATGGGAAAAATTCTGCTTTCCCAATCAATAAACATATAAATCATATATTTTTAATTTCTTTTATCTCCTTAAAATAAAATGTTGATGAGGCATTCTCAAAGTTCTATTCCAAATTATTTTTATACCCATTAGTTAACTTTAGTTAAAGTAATTTTTGACAGCTCATTGTTAGCACAAAAATAGTTTGATACAATAAAAAATGCAGCTCATTGTAAAAGGCGTTTTTGTCTTCTGCAAAAGAAAAATGAAACTTTAAGAGGAAAATAATTTATCTTACATTATGGTGCAAATTGCTCTTTAACACACATTTAGTGTGTGTGTGATAACCATTGTGAATTATTTTTAATTTTATTAAAATTAAATTATGCTACAGGATATATTTTCATATATGTGCTTCATTATGTGATTGATATTATAATCATTGTAAAATGGTTTATTAACTAAATCTATATTAGCATTTGCAGGTATGGGTGTATGTGTGTTACGCTTGTAGATATAAATGCCATTTTATACTCGTGATTTCACTTACTGAAGTGTAGATGAAAATTCGAGAATGTCATTTTTATTTTGTAGTTTTCTAATTTTGTAACAGAAGAACATGATAAATTAACAATTTTATTGTGAAAGCAAATGAAGAGTAGTTCTGATAAAAGTTAAAACAGAAAATATACTGAGTGTTTGGATATACAAGGCAAACAAGAAAATTCTTGTCGTTTTCGTATTGCCATTGAATGAAATGAGAATAAGTATGCAAAGTGATGTATGACGTGATTGAGACACTGGTCAGTCGAGAATAGGAATACCAGTCGTTATAAAAGCAGATCCACTGCGCACATTCATCAGTTATAATTCATACAGTAGCGAAGAGAAATTGACATGTTGAAGGAACTCGTTCGGTGTCGTTTGCTTTACAAGTTCAAAATGGGTTTATCAACTGCTGCATGAGGTCACCTAACATGTCAAGCGTTTGGGGATAGTGCTGTCAATGAATGTACGGCAAGGTATTGTTTTCACAAATCTCCTTCTGCAATCTTGGAGATTGCAGAAGGAGATATCAGCAAGTCTTTCATGCAAGATTATGCTTTGGGTCTGGTGAACTAGTCATCAAATGGTTCATTATGAGCTGTTACCAACAACCCAAACTGTCACTGCAATACTATAATCGTAGCAAATGGAATGTGTACGACATGCGTTGCAACAAAAAGATCCAGAACTGATTAATTGCAAAGGTGTACTGTTCTTGGCGACTTAGATTTTACAACGACCTCCTCATTCATCTGCTTTTCCACCATTCAATTACCACATCTTTTATTCTCTAGGCAATCATTTTCGTGGAAAAACCTTCATCAATGAAGCAACTTGTGTCAAGCACTCACAGACTTCTTTGCGTCCAATCCGATTTTAACATCAAAGTTGATTGCATAACTGAAAACATGTTGGCAGAAGAGGGTAGATGCTGAAGGTGATTATTTCGAGAACTAACAAATATTTCGAGACTGCACATTTTGTAAATCATGTACTTTTGGGTCATTAAAAATGATTAGAACTTTCTTGTTTACCTTATATTAGTTTTCTATAACTCCTAGTTGAGAAAAAGCAAAATTAACGCTTATTTCCAGTTATCTTTGAATAAGTATTGCAATTTTATTTAAGCTGTAAAATATTTTGAAAACTAAATTTACAGTTAAAACTCCCACAATCGTATTTATTGTATGAATTTCAAAAAAAAAATTAATTTTTTATTACGTGTATTCTGTAATCACAAATATTGCTTAACACTTTTGCCAAAAAAAAAAAAAAAAAAAAAAAAAAAAAATTGAACTCTAATAAACATTTATTTTTTTAGATTAAATTCCTTCAAAACAAACGAATTAACAAAATTAATTACAATAAATGCACGCCCTGGAATTTATTTAAACAATACCATATGCATAATATATCATGCAAAAATCATTAACTTTCTATCTTTCACAGTATCCTTTTTGATAAAAAAATATTTTGGAATTTGTCAAGCGAATTGCTTGTGTTTTGTGTAGTCAACTGTAAAAATGTCAAGTTTAAGAAACAAGAAATGTATGGCCAAAGAGAAAATATGAACGAGAAAGGCAAAAGTCTCCAAAGATTTTTCATTTGCTTTTCTTAAAGATTGATGATTGTTCCCAAAAAGGAGTTTCGGCAACTTAGCCCATAACTCAATATTTATTTTCGTTAGAAACTGGATTTGCTGAAATTTGGAAAAGTGAAGTTGCGATACTTTTTTTATATATATTCTTGATTCATTAGTGTATCTCATTTTTACATCCTTGTAATCCCCAATGGAAAAATAAGAAGTCATGTATATAGTTCCATAGATCAAAAATAAGAGTTTCAAGAAATTTCGAAATTGAAGAAAATTATCCTGAAAACTAAAAAGTAAATAAATCTATGTTCTAAATTTTATATTACTAAATTGTATGTGTTGTTTTATGAGAAATAAGTTAACAAAAATAACTTAATAATCTTAAATTTCAATACTAAGAAAAAAATATTAAACAGATTTTAGGATTTCTAATTTATTGTTGAAATTCTAGAGATAGTTCACTGAGCCATCAAGAGGTCTGTCCCTAATATTTTGCAAAATCAGAAAAATTCCCTTCGGAATCGATAGTCACTATATAAAAATAATTTATACTATTATAGCTATAATATACATAAACAGTAAATACCAAAATTATTTTATATTACTGTTAAAGAGCGTGATTCCCTAGTGAACAATATAGTAATTTCGGGAAGAATTTATCATATTCATTTAAGCATAGAAAAATTATCAAAAAGTTTCACCATTCATGAAAAATTGATTCCTGCTAATCTGCACTAAAGATATATTCGTTATTCTAAATAGTCTATAGTTTTGGTTGTTTCACATACTTTGACAATAGATACGAATTTACTTTCATATGAATGCACTCTTAAATTTAGTCACTAATATTTATGGATAAAAAAGAACATTATTTTTCAAAACTTTCTTGACATAAGAATCAGCATGATCTTTTTTGTTGTAAATATATTGGTTAATATGATGCAGAAATGTCTGCTTAAGGACAACATGTCATACAATGAGTGCGAATATATTTAAATGCAAATCAATTTACTGATTCTAGAAAATGTTACGACCTGCGTTTCTAGAAGTTAAGTACACAATAAATTTTTAAAGAACCACCTCAGAAGAGGAATTGTCAAATTTTGAGAAAACATTCTGTTACTTCAGTACCTAGAGTTCCAATCAATCAGAACAGTTTCTTACTTTTCACAAGTGCCAAATCATTTTAGAATGGACAAAGGAAAAATCTACAATTTGGTATTTTGATTTAATGACGTCTTTTGTTACAAGATGATTGTCTTATTATGTTGCCTAGGAATTTTGTAAAGTAATTAATTCTTATAGCCGAAATGGTGAGAGTGGTATATTTATTTCCTTCTATCAAATAACATGCATATGGGGCTTCATTTACTGATATTTTATAAGAATATTCCAAAGAATATTCTAAGGATTTGCAAAAGTTCATATCACAGATAAAATTCGAAACTATGAACTGCAAATCTGAAGTTCATAGGATATCAGAATATTCAATTTCTTAGCCAAAGAGTACCTGCATAAAAGATTTTTAAATATTTATGCGAAACAACGTATAAGAATATTCATTATTGTAATGTTTCTTGCACAGTTCCACTGTTCTTAGATAAAATGAAATTTAAGTAACTATTTGTTGCTTGTTTTATATATACATGGTTTTATTGTCTCGAAATTATTCATCTCTTAACAAATTAAGTCCTCTAGAATCATCAAAAATCATTCCCATGGAATGATTTCCGTTATTTTTATTTCATGTTAGAATATTAAAGTAATTAAGTATTTTAAAATTTTATTTACATTTAAAATTCTGAGTTGCAAAAAGTAAAAAATGTTTAAAAAGAAATTACTAAAGATAATTATTGACCATATTGAACAATTATTATTTTGAAATTAAATTGATTATTTAAAAAAAAAAAACTTTATTTTATTTTAATACAAATATTCACGCAACAAAGAAATTACTAATTTCTGTGTTAGGTAAAAAATGAAACTAAATACAATTCATTAAACATAAGTAAACAAAATGCAAATTTTAAGTTTTCTTGCAAAATTTATTAGATTTTTCTTGAGGAAACTACAAATTTATGCTTGATAATGAAACAACAGAAGGCATATAAAAATAAATGTACCTTTTTAGTGATTTTGAGGAAAAGAAAAGACGTTTTTATTATTCCCAGCATCGTATAATGAGAGTTTTCATTTAAAATATGGAAAAATAAATGGACGCAATAAATTTAATTCATGTCTGCTGTTGTTAAATACTTTTTGTTGCTTCAGTTTTAATAAAGAAAATGATTCAAATATATTTTCTTGTAAAAATGTTTATAATAAAATATACAATTTTGAAATAATTTAATCATTTTTTATAAGTTACAGTGATACTGTCTTGTATAGCTTTTTTACGATAAGTATTTTTATAATAAGAATTTATAAACGTACATTTTACTTTATAACAATTGATTCCATAATTAAATAATTACAATCACAAGAAGCAAAATAAAAAAACTGTAAACAGTACTCTAAATTTCCATTTATATAACTTTTTGGAGATTTAAGATAAAAAAAAAAAAAATAAATTCAGAACAAATTATAAATGATGTATTTTAAGGTAAGAAACACCATTAATATATAAGAAAAAATATTGTTGCACTACTCAATACTTTTAAATTAACATATGATTTGACCAATTAAGAAAAACAAAAATACGAAATTCACCTCTCACAAACAATATCTTTCAGCAATTACTCATTTTATCAATTCACGAATATTACTTTTGTTATCCATGTGTATATTATATTAAATACAAAGTATGTGTTCCGAAAGTATTTTATAATTTAACGTTAATAAATATATAAAAATAAAATTTTATAAAATTTTATAATTTCATATCATACAGGGAAAATTTAAATTGCTAAAAATATTATAAATGATTTTAACTATAATAATTACTTTATTATATATTATAAACATTTAAATTATACAACAAATATCCATTTTCAATAAAAATTTGTGAAATATATATGTTATCCACCCTTTTGGTGTCTTTTATTATCTTAGTAAACTTAAAAGGAAAAATGGAGAAAAGTTTCTCTTTTTTTTTGCATATTTTCGTTCAAAAGAGTAAAATAATTCTAAAAGCATTATAATTTTTTAACATAATGATAGTCTTAATAAGAACTAAATTTCAATATTTACCAAATTTTTAAAGAAGAAAATTTGAAAGCGTAAAACTAAATCTAAATATATTTTAGAAACTTTTTATAGCCTGTTCATAAACTCATTAAGTATTGTGATTCATTTAAATTTATTCATATATCTTTTTTTCTGTAACTAACTTGAAGAAACTGTTAAGAGTTCCTAAGATGTAATGATATAATTGCCACTTGAAGCTTTAAAGTAAGAAAAATTAAATCCCGAAAAAAGAGACTGAAGGAGAATCCTGCAGAAAATTATGTGGATAATTCTTTTAAGGAACAAATATGGTTTTACTGTTAAGAAGAAAAGTTTTGAAGTCACATAGGGATGAGTCGCTTAATTAATGAATTCAACAATAAAATGTTATCAAAGATATTTTTCTTATTCAAGAAATTTTATTTTTAACAAATGTTATTAAGAAAGAAACTACTTTTAAGCAAGTTATAAAATACGAAGTTAAAATATGCTCTACAAGAACTGCATAAGAATGTTCATTTGATATCCCATGCAGTTAAGTGTCACTCATCAAATTTAGTATTACTTATTTTAGTTCACAAGCAAATATTTTTAAAATGTTATTTTTCTCAGAAAATTACTTTTCATTGATGTTAAAATGTTTGTCATTATAAGTATTACATTAGATTGTATTAGAGTATATTTAATTAGTATTAGGGGCACAACTGCCGTATAATCATGACAATTTTTAAGTTTCGTGATATTTTTGGCAGATTTTCTTGTTTATCTGGCAACCTAATTCTTTTGACGTCATAGAGATGGAGAATAATAAGAATTATATGAAAAATTCTATTTTGACAACCCTAGTGTTTACGTGATCGTAAAGAAAATTAGAGCATAGTGTTCTAAATTTGTTACAACTCTTACCGACAAGTCGATTTCGGTCCATATTGTAACCAACTTTTCTGTGTTTGCTGGGTTACATTAGATTATTTCTTTTCTGTATTCACAGCAAATATTTTTCGCATATTAAAATATTATCTATGAATACTGAAATACAGTTAATACTTAATCATACAATAACGTTTGTATTTTACATACATTTTAGAGTTTTGAAGTGCTTCTGCGCTCATTATGCGCCTCAAAATGAAAAAGATAGCAAAAACTCAAAAAATAAAGATATCTTGTTATTTAATAACAAGAAAACATAAATACATTCTTGAGAAGCTTATCTTCCTGATTTTATCAGTGAGGAAATTTAGCTTTACATTTAAAAATACTTCACAAAGAATGTTGCAATTAGTTCTATATTAATATCAAAAATAATTTTCGATTAACAGTGTAAGACTACATAAAACTGTCAGTTAAATACTTAAGAAAAAATCTTAAATAATAATAAAGACAATGATTTTTCTATTCATAGTGACTTTTTGCATACAGTGACTAATTTTACCGTTATTCCATGTCACAACAAATATCAATCAATGCACGAATCAAAATTGCAAACTACAATGATCTAATTATTATCCTAAGTCTTGAAAAATAACTTAGTTTATTTTGCAATCATTTTTTTTTTTCAATATTTTAAGAGAGTGAAAAATATTTTTATTCTTTTTTGATATTATAAAAAATCATATTAATTAATAAATTATAAATAAATAAATATAGTATTTTAAAGAGAAATTATGCCAGGAAACATTGTTTTTAACTAGGAAAGAAACAAATGGGAGAAGAAAATAAACTTCTCCCCACTTCGCTGAGGATTTGAAAGCTGGGAAACCACCTGAAGAGCGAAATGATTTTCTTCATTTATTTTGCTCCCGAATTTTCCATTTTTTTTCCCTTGATCACTCCCACTCTTCACTAAAAACGGAAAAGTTCCCTATCATTGGTCCGCAAACTCTCACGCGAAGTGATGGTAGCGCCCCCCGGAGTCGCAAAAACGTAATTCCCTAAGCTTGAGTTGCCAGTCCTAGGACAACTTTCGATTCGAAAAGTAACTTCTCAACACCACATCTGGCAAATTTGCTTCTGTACTCCGGTAACACTCATCCGGCCAGGAACAGGGAGCGATTGTTCCGAGTAAAGACTAACATGTGCAGATTTTCTCAGCGGAAAAGTTGCACTTTCTCGACACATTACGGAAAAAGTGTCGATGAAAAATCAAAGGTATGTCAGAAATTTAATCGTATTTCGATTACATTAAAACATTATTTCATCGATAAAAATATAGTCATAAATATAGGTATAAAAGTATTCATCAGAAATAGTTATTATTCTTCTTTCGATATAAAAAAGAACAAAACTAACAAAGGAAAGCTTTTTGTTATAAAAGAACTGTATAGGATATATATTTGAAGGGTACGCCAAGCTCTTAGAAATTACAATAAACTTTTGGCTTTCAATTTTTTCAAAATCATTTTTTGCTTAGAAAAAAAAAAAGTGAAACGCATGTTTTTATGTACAGCAGGATAAATGATTTTAATATTAATTGAAATATTCAGCTAAAATAATTGGCTAACATACTAATCATAATCACAAGCTATAGTAATTCTATTTTCAAAAAAAAGGAACATATAAAATAATTAAATTAGATTTTGATATGAATACCATAGATCTTAATTCTAATTTTTTATTTCATAAAATTATATAAAAAAGAGTCCGTACATTTTTTGGTATGGAAGTGATAAAATATTTATACAAAATTTAAAAGTCGAACGTCATCTTTTTTGCATTACATTTTATCCAAATGAGTAAGGCTTTAACTGAAATTCTTCGTCTTAATTTAAGAAAAAATGAAACACAATATTTGAAAAATGTATGTAACAAATTTGAATTAAATTACCATATTAGACTTTGAATTCTATCAGTTTAGAGAAGTTAAGGAACGTAAAGAAACAAACTCTATGTTTTCACCATGTCTACCTTCGGAAAAAAATGAAGACACTTCAAAAGGAAACTTTTTTCTTCTATTTCAATAAAAGTTTAAATTTTATTTTATTTAGTGTACATTAATTTATTTTTTAGTTTAAAGAGTTTTATTTAGCATAAGTATAAATATGAAGTTTTAAAATATATATTTATTGTTTTTTTCAACTCAAGAGACCAAATACTTTATTACGGTAACATTTTTCAACATAGAAATACGAGAACAGATGCATGCTTTTTCACAAAAATCGCTGTAAAAATATAAATCATAATGATGTTTAATGATTCGAAATATCCCTCTTAATAAAAAATATATTTAAAATAACATAATAACCTGAGCATCATCTTGAAAATATTGAAAAATACAACACATTCATCTTCGTTAAACTACTAATTATTTAACGTAAATGAACTTAATTTTTTTTTGTACTATCAAAATGTGTAAAATAATAATGTGAAGTTTATAGTTATTTATGAATATTGTATAGTTTTCTGTTTTGTATATGTATTTTTAATGCCCGGCTGCTATAGAATTTCCACCAGTCAGCACTAGCAGGAACGGAACTGATGGCAACTTACATAGTGAGGGCCCCCAGTGGGTTTGCCATCGACAACCCGAAAGTGGGCAGGTTTCCGTAATTTAGAAGTTGGGGCAAAACATAAAACTTCCAGACTTGGCCTACGACACCTAGAGGTGTATTTTACATGGATGACGTTTCCAATACATCATATTTAAAGTGCCCCAGTCGCCATTACATAAAACGACGGATCTTCGGATGGGTCGAGATTCGAACACACTACCTCGCGAAAACGAGAACGAAAGTCCAAACCAACCATGGCAGCGTGCCTAGTTATATTTCTATACAGTATATATATAGTATTTTTGATTAACTTATAATGTAAAAGAAACTTTATCCATGATGAACACTAATCATGAACATGAGAAGAAAAACGCAAAATTAATTATTTCAATTATTATAAAATTCATTTATATAATAAAATATAAATTTTTTTGCCTAGTAAAAAATAATCTTTAGAAAAAATTATTGATACACTTAAAACAATTTCGTACAGAAAAATAAAATTTTTCCTGCTAATTTTGAATGGAATATAAATAAAATAAATTCTAAGAATAAATTTCAAACTTTAAATTTATGCAGTTCGTTTTAGTGATAACTCGTTAACTGCTTATAGAAAAACTTTTTGTTTATTTCTAAAAAATAATTTAGCATTCTTATTTACTTTTCTGAACTTGTTAGAAAATATATTGAGTGAAATAGAAACAATGTTCCTCCTATTGGATTTTCTTTTTACGAAACTGTAATCCACACACTAAAGAAAATGAAAAAAAAAAATTAGCTTCTCCCTCCAGAAAATAAATTAAGAGTTTTTTTTTAATGAAAAATTTAGATGCTTGGTCATCACTAAATTTAAAATTTCTGCATAAGTTTTTATTTGATATTTCTTAGACTCCGGAGTTTTTAAAACAAGAAAATTGGGTGTATTATTAATAAAAAATGTAATCGAACTTTTTATATTTCTTAAAATAATTAAACCTTTGAGTTAATATGTAATAGCTAGGAGCAACATTTAAGACAATTTTGAATAATTTTATTTTAAGTGATAATAGTTTCAATAAAATAAGAATAAAAAGGTTTGATTATAAAAATATTTTAAGATTGTTCAAATCTTTCATATAAATAATTGAAATTTCTTTTATTTTATCAGAAATGATTATTTTTTTATAATTTATATGTAGAAATAGATGCAAAATAATGACATGTAATTAAAAATAAATTTAAAAAAAAAAGATTTAAAACTGCAAGAATTTGACACAAAAAAATCACTTTTTTATAGTAATTTTACTTTTTTAATTTCTCTCAACTTATTTTTAAATAGGAAATTCAGTTAAGAAATTACTTATATTTGTTTTTTGTAAATACTTTTAGTTTTGCGAAAATGTTTCCTTGTAATCGTTTCCATAGAAATAAAATAAGCAATTACATTATAACTGAATTGTTTTAATGCCGCATCAAAATGAAACATATTTTGAAAAAATACATTAGATTCGTAATGTACATTTTCTGCATCGGAAAACTCATTATTAGGGACATTTCTCTTCAATTTTATTTTCTATATTTAAAGTGCATTATGAAATTTCTTAGATTCCTCAAATTCAAGCAATTTATTTTAAATATAAAAGAACACACAATTTTTTAATTAAAAAATATTTCAAAAAAAGAAAATATAAAAAATTTTTATTTCATTTTGGAACGTAACTCTCGCCATCCAGAAAACTAATCATTGAACAAAACTCATTTATGTTTTTGCATTTTAAATCATGCATACATTTAGAGCCTCGTGCGTCTTTTCTTATATTGTTTGTGAACAAAAACAAAATTATTAATGGATAAAAGGAAAAAACAATATATATTTTTACAACAAGAACGGGAATATTAGTATGAATACATATCTTTGCCATTGATGGGAATTATTTATTACCTCCTTAGCTTTCTACTTCATATTTTATATTCATTATTTCTTCCAGGCATACTTCTTAATAAGAAATTCTACTTTCAAAAAGAAGAAATATAATTTGATTCACGCAAAATTCAAACTTAAACAGTTTTAAAAACTCTATTTTGAAATTTTTCTAGTATTCACGTTTCGTTTTCTAAATAAATACTTGGATGAAAATTATTTCAAAAAGATAGTTTATTTTATTATGTTTGCTAAGCTTTAGGTTTTAAAATTATTTTAGAGCAAAAATAAGTTTATAGATTTAAAGTAAAAATGTTTCAACATTTTTATTCGTTCTGTAAGCAAGCTGTTTTATGCTGTTAAAAATTTTTATTTGATCCAAGAGTATACAGTCATATTCTGTTTTATTTGAAGCATTGTATCTGTACCAGAAAATTTTAAATATAATAATATCAAAAATTTTCAAAAGTAATTATTCAAAATATTAAATTTAACAACACAATAATTCAAAAATGATTTTGTCAAATGCATGAATTCAAAAGTAACTGATATGATGCAATTATTTAAATGTACGTAAAAGTAACTTTCGCATAAGTATCAATTAAAGCAGCTGTGTTTGCTCAATTTCTATTACGTGCAAATAATACGACTAATGGAAATCTATTTTAGTTAAGTTTAATAAAACAATTTTCATTAATACTCACAATATTCAGTCTAGTTATAAAAATAAATTAATTAATAATTCATTAAATAAAATCAATTCATAATATGAATGATAAAAAGAGTACTGGAATTAGTAAAACTGTAAGAACTCTTACTGTAAGAACTGTTTACTCCTTCGTGAGTAAAATGTACATTTACATGAATGAATTGTCAGACCATCAATTATCATATTATGATAAAAGCATCATGAACATTTATCTTATTCTATTTCTTAGATAGAAAATCCTATTTATTAGTTTATAAACCAATTATACGCTTCAGTTTTTTTTTATCTTTGAGTTTGTTTAATCGGATATTGTAAGAAAATTGGGAGAGTTTAGTTAAAGAAATTGTGTGAGCTTAGGCTGAAATTCAACCACATTTTCACTTGTGTAGAAAAGCATAAATTAAAATTCATGGATGTTTTATGCTCCATGAATTGCCAAATTAGAAAGAAGAAAGGTTAGTGAGATATCTTTCTTTCCTTTGTTACGAGGTTCGAGAGCTGAACCTCATAATAAAGTTGGGATCTCTTAATATAAAGGTTAGAGATAAACCCTCTAACCTTTATTGCGTTACTTCCAACTGTGAATCCGGACGTAGTTGATTGAAATTATCCGGAAACCGTTTTAAATTATACATCCTAATCAAACCAACCCTAAATAATAAAAAGTAATGGCAGACAGAGCCTCGAGAATTGAATTTTTCCTGTAAAATATATCTTTTGGATTACTGTATCTCCTTTTTAATGAAATAGAGTAAATAAAACCAAATCTAAATAGTCTAATCTCAATAGTTACTTTTTCTTAAATAAAAAATAAAGTTTTTAGAAATATTAATAGTGTTAAAAAATGCAGTTCGAAAAACGTAGGCAGGCTTATAACTTCCAGCATAAAGTTCTAAATATTATTTGATAACTCCTTGATTTTGTTTGTCGTGTCAAGTTCTTCCCAAAAATTGAATTTTAAAATAATCGGAAATGCTAAAAATATCTATAGTTTCATAATATGACAAATAATATTTCTCTACCTGTTTCATAATTTTAAAAACATTTGATAAATCTCCAATAATTCCTTAAATTTTTGTACAACATAATTGCTAGTTTAAAACATTTAAGCAACACTTTTGTATGCACAAGCACAATTTAATTATTTAGTTAAGGTTCCCCAAATTCAATATTAGCTTTTTTTATTATAAATATTGTCCCAGTAAAACAAACAAAAAATAATATATCAGTAGAAAATATTAATTAATATCAAAGCTAATTATAAAGACAAATAAAAATTTCTACGTGAATCAATTCCGAGTCCAATTAATTTTTAACCATATTCCAAGAATATGCAATCGTATATTATTTTAAAAACTTAGATTATACACCATGATATTATTAACTATCTTTCTGAAAGTGTTCAAAACTATGTAGTACTTATAAGGAAAATATTATATTTTTAACAATTAATTTTAATTATATGCAATTTTTATAGTATGGTTCATTTAAATTTGAATAGAAAAATATGATATTCCACGTTTATGCTGTACTTAAAATTCGCCACACAATTATAGTACTTGAACACTTTTAAAAGTAAATCCAAAATAAATGAATTAATGAATTATTCATGCGACGAAACTCCTTACAAAAATCGAATTGAGTTCGAAACTCTAAATTTTCTCTCTAAATATATTTTAATAAATTTCTCTTCTCGTAACTTTAAAATTTATAACTCTTAGGTTTTTCATATAAAACAATTGTTCTTTTTTCGACACTTAAATTTTGTAAGTAGTTATAATTTTATAAAATTAAAAAGAACATAGAACCGCGTTGACAGGCATTTCAATATTTCTTTCATTTTCAATGAGAACATAAAAGAATAAAGAATCTTTCTGGTTGTTTTAAATATGTAAATGTGAATAATAAAAGAATTTTAGTCTCCCTTTCGGGAAAGTTTGTTAATTAAATTGGTAATTATCATATTTAGCAATAAAATACGCATCTATTCATTTTAAAATTCCTAGATATTACAATTTAAAGAGAGTGTAGTTTGAAACACCACATTTATTTAATTTAATTATGGTTCTGAATTAGGATCCATAAGCCCTGATTAAGGTCAGAAGAGAATTCTGCAAACGCCTTTTTTTGTGGTCCAAAGACTCTAGAGAATGAAATTATGTAATGTTGATATTCTTAGTTATTAACTTCTACTTCTTAAATTCTAAAATGAAGTCACGAAGTTGATGCCTTAAAATTGAAAGGCATTTGCTTTTGATATCTTTTGCGTAAAATTATTTCCAAGCATCACAAAGGAGGAAACTCAGAAATTTATTAAACATCTATCTAGACAGATTTATATTAAAAAAAAAACTTTGCATTAAAGAAACGCAATACTTCCTGTTGAACAATTACTAGGATCGCATTTGAGTAATTTCATTTCGAACGAAGTAATTCTGTTATTGTTCTATTATTGCTATGATGAAGATATCATTTTATTTGTGTGAACAATTATTGTTCATTAATCACATATGTGTATCCATGATGTATTAATAAAATTAGTTAATACTAACTAACTAGTCGTCTTAGGTTCAACTTTTTATGGACTACTGCTGTTTCAAGCACAGGCATGAATTTAAGCTAAGCAAATTGGTAATATTATCCCACATGCGTAAAAAAATTTCAATAATTTAATTTATTTATTGAAATAAAAGAAGTATATGACAATTAAACCTTCGTAACACACAAAAAGTGTAAACGGCATCACAAAATACAATTTAGTAAGGTTTATGTGTACCTTATATTAAGGTCTTCCTTTGTTTCACCAGTTTCGATTTTATTTGCTTACAACATCACTTTAGAGCTAAGCAGAGGGTTATTGATAAATGTGAGGGGAGTTTTTGTATTACACCTCTACTGCAATGAAAGGTTTGCCAAAAACTAAACTCAGTGGCACAACAACCCAGAACGACGACCGAACCTTTAACTTGAGCCTTTGGGAAAGCGAAGCGCTACCAATACCCAACCCGACTTATTACCAATGTTAAAAAGATAAATTTGTTTTATAATATAACAGAGCAAATTGGAACAGGCAGTATAATAAAACATAGTTTCAAATATATTACACCAAGCCCATTCTTCGACTCAATATATTTATAGAATTTATAGCTGTAAAACCAAGGTTTTTATGACATATAAGAGTACAAAAAATGTCATATTGATGACAAAATCAGTAAGTAAACCAGAAATCAACAGTAACGGTTTTTTGATTTCGTAGTTTGGTAATTACATAAAAAATTATTAAAGTACGAAAAACATTGATTCACATAAGAAGCTCACTGAATTACGAAGGAAGAATGTTCAAATATATAGCATAAATAAAAGTATAATGCAGTTTACTTCACAAAAAATAATCAAAAAGTAGAAATATATTTTCATTATTCTAAATGACAATTACAGTTTTCATGCATTTCATATTTTTTGTTAGATATTATTGAAATTTTGAAGCTAGCTGAAATAATGAAGATGTTTTCAATAGAACATAATTCAATTATAATCTGGAGCTATTTTAATTTTTTAAAATCCCGTTTAGAATAGTGAAGAATCATTACAAAAAAAGTTGTCAAACGAATAATGCGAAATATTTTTGAGAAATAATCAATAAAAGTAATCTTTACTTTGCACTAGAATTTCAAAATCATTTGTCAATCTAAAATTATCTTCTAAATTTTTTCAAAGGAACAAATCTTCAAAAAAATCCCTAATTAAACTAAGTTTAGGGTAAATTTAAACCATACCCATATTCACAATATTCAAAACTTCATCTGGAAGATTTTAACGCTTTAATTGTTTCCATATTGTTGCAATTCCATGTCGAATAATTACTGTGCTTCACTATTTTTCTGCAGTGTTGTAAGACAAGCAGATCAATACTACTCTTCTCGTCTCGGTAACCTTTAACATCTCATAAAGACATGAACTAGATTGCTTTCAAGTAAATTTAAAGCTTGTTTCATTTACACTATTCCGTTTTATCTGAATCATTTTAATAAGTTGAGTATTTCCATACTATAGCAACTCCAACTTAAATATAAATTATTTACAAGTACTCTGTGCTATTGAAATCAAATTCAACACTTTTTTTTTTGTTTTGGTGATTCTTTAAATGTCAAAATCTCGACAAGAACGCTAAACTTAGGCAAAGTTCAACCATTTTTACATTTAATATATTTATTTTTGTTATGCAGATGTTTAGGTGTTGAATTTCTTTCTCCCTCTCTCAAACACTTGCAATAAAAATTAGAATTTTTAGAGTTAGTTTAAAAAGTAGCTTTAAGTATTTAAAAAATTTCTTCATGATTGAAGGTATCGAAACTAAGTGATCGAAGCTCATAATTTTTTTTCATCTTATCCGAAGTAGATATTTGTAGTGATTCGAAAATCCACTTTAAATTGCTGATTGTGTTGTCATTTGCCCTCGTGTCTAAAAATGACAATTAAGAAACAAACAAGCCAAACTGTCACTTCTCTATAAGCAACTTATAAATAACTTACATATTATATAAAACTATTTTGAGTTCTGAATAAATTATTATTTATTTTAAACAGCAAAAATGTAAGAAATCCCAAACGTGCCTACTTAAAACTTGTTTTTAACAAGTAATTTCTGAAACCACTCTCAGTGTTTGGCAAGCGTTAGTGTGCATGAAACAAGACACCTGACATTTCTATAAATTACGACATATTTTTTCCTAGATTATATTTCATTGAAAATGAATTTTTTTCAAGTAATACAAGTGAAAAACGACTTTAAAACTGTCTCTTCTTGTCTTGAAAATCGTACAGACGTGATTTATAATAGCGAATTTTTCCTTTGTTTAACAATGTCACCATCTTTGTTGCAGCAAAGCCCTACATTTTTATAAAAATTGATATAATAATAATTAATTAATTTAAATCGAAATAATTGATCTTTTATTTTTTTTCATCAACTTCGAAGAAAAAACCATGTTTTTGTGAAACACCTATTCAGAATTTTTCTCAGAAACTGTATATTCCCTGGTTTATTCTATGCGCAATCGGACATTTTATGTCAAAAAAAAAACAGAAAAATATGATATGAAATATATATTTCATTCTCACAAAGTACATTGTACGGAATACCAGATCAAATGTTTCTTTGGTGGGAGTTATTTCGCATGCAAGGCATTGTATTCTACTTTTGGGGATAAGTACACAAAAGTTTCCTGACTCTGATTATGTTAAACAAATATTTCTCGCATAATTAGTCATTAAGACTGCTGATGGGTGCATCGCGTGCTAACGGATGAGCCCCAGCCAACTCTGATGGAAATATGAACACATGCTAAAGAAGTTAAAATACTTCGCCGCATTATTGTTTGAATACCTAATTAGATTCAATGCTTGCCTATCATTTTGCTAAATTTGTTAATTGTTCATCTTACAAAGAGGCCATTAATTGTTTCATTATTCTTGTTACGTAAATTAAATTACCATGATTGATTATCTGTCGATGAATATAAATACCTTAAGATTTTCATTTTTTCTATGAGAAAAATAAGCTAAACTTTAAAAACAAAATCACAAATTTTATTCACATAAAACAGTTGTTTGTTTGGCATTTTTTAAAACTTCCTTAAAAGTTACATTTATTTGTTGAGCAAATTTGTAAACCTGCTTTCGTTAATATTATTTTCTCTCGTGACGATTGCATTCATCGAATAAATTTTACTCCTATCGTCTCTGTATGCAAAACTACCTCGATCTTATTCCTGAAAGTTATTAATCAGAAGAAACTTTAATATCACATTATATAAAATAATTTTCAGACCGGTGCTCATCTATGGATCAGAGACGTGGACTTTATCAAATCCCATGCAGAACAGCTAGCTATCTATGTAAGATAAGTTCCGAGAAAAATATTTGGTTCTGTGATGAAAAGGAAATTTTGAAGCGTTGACATAATTTTGAGCTGGACAAATATCTTCAAATTCGTTAAGAAAAGTCGTCTGGAATATGAGGTCCACTTATGCACAATGGACCACTTTATCTCATTAACATTTAAAATTTTCCTATAATTTCATTTTTTTATAAACTTTTGAAAATTAGAAAAAAGGGTAGGTCCAGATTGAGATGGATCGTTTGTGTAGGTAGAAATTTTAAGATTCTAAAAGTAACTAATTGGAGGTCGTTTGCCAAAAATGGATCAGAATGGTAGAACGTTCTTGAAAATGTCTGGGCTCATCGGAGCCTGTTGTGTCAATAGAAATGCAAGCAGAAGAATTAAGTGCTTAAATATAAAAAATATTTCTATTTGCTATTTCATGATACATAGCTTAAAGTTGTGCTTAAAAATAGAATAAAGATAAAGTATTCATTCACATTTGTGTGTGTGTGAAAAATCATATGTTCGATCCTAGATACTGTTAAACAACAGGAGTTTCTGCTGTTTGTACAAGATTTCTCAGGTTTTATATTTGGGCATGAATACATCTCGCTCAATGAAATATCCTAACAAAAAGCAGTGCAGAAAATTTATATTCAAATATCTTACAAAAGTTTGCAACTGTTAAGGCATCTTTAGTGCCATGACTTATTTAAAGTAAGCACACTTATCTCATTTCGTTCCAGGTATTTTTCAGTTTTCCCTTACACAATATTTAATTACTAAATGAAAACTCTGAGGATATTTTGATATTACAACAAACATTAACTGGTTGGGATATGATTTAATGTTGAGATTTTATTGCCATTATGTGATTTCATTAATTTCTGTTCATTTCGGAATGCACATTTTAATTTTTTAATTTTTAAGATGGGAGTGTAATTTATTTTTTGATTTAAAATTTAGCTTTCATTTAACTTTCACAATGAAAACAGATCTAAAATATAAAAAAAAATAATTTTTATTAACCAGCGTATATATTAGGCCTTTGTGGCTTATTTAGTCAAACATTTGTTCTCATTGTTGGAAGGTACTGAGTTCAAATCCCACTCAACCGAATATACGCTGTTTTCACTAAAGGTGGCAGGGGTACGTTAAATAGGCTGTAGTCACAATATCTTCCAAATGAAGTGATACCTCTTGAAATGGCAGACAGTTGCACTTCTATCGAAATGCTTCCTAGACTTTCATATCTTTTCTTTTGAGACAACATGTATCTATTCACCAAGTATTCTCGTAAAGACATTGCTCTGCAATTTTTCTAATGTAGATTTGGGCTTTAAATTCTCTACTCTAAGTCTAATATTCTTCCATCTAAAAAGTATCATAAATACGCATGTTCTTGATCTTAATAATAAGCAGAAATGATAATCAGAAATGAACCATTATTGCATTGAGATTGAATACATTATATACTTATATACTAGTGTTTTCAAGAAAATTTGTTTTTAAATAATTTTACAATTATTTTGAAATATTTTGGCATTGCATTGCAAACAACCCAAAACCCGAAGACTTTTGAAAGTTTTAACTATTACGCATATATAATTGTGCTTTTATTGAGGAATTTTCGTCGTTAATGCTTCATATTTACTTATCGTAAGCAAAGCCATGTCCGCAAAAATCACAAATCTGGAAAATTCCCAAGTATCATCCGAACAAATATAAATGCAAAAAACAGGAATGTAACCATCATCTCCTACTGCTGAACATTGGCTTGCACCGAACCTAAGGCCTTTCCTTTCAAACAGCACACTCAATCATATCGATGTAATCTATACAGAATTTTAAAAAAATGAGCTAAAAATAAGCCATAATTAAACTAATTAAAATTTAAAATAATAAAAAATATTAATAATTAATGTTTAGTTTAGATTAAATTAAAAATTAAATCAAATTTTCGTTGTGAGAAAATCAAAAATGCCTTTAAAATTTGTTTGGTTGCCGTGTTATCACACTTGGTAGATGAAAGTTATTTACAGCCAAATTATAGATTTCCGAATTTATATAAGCGCTAATGCACGAAGTAAGAGATGATCACTCGTATTTAATATTGTAGATTACGAAGATGATCAATCACCACATTGTATGCAACAATGAAACTCATTGTTGTTTGATTGTATCACAATTAAAGTTTATTTCTTTAAATAAATTAAAATATGAATAAAATTTGTATTCAATAATTATCTATTATATTTTCTAAGCAGATTTGAGCTCTAGTTTAACTACTTTAAGACAATATTAATTAATTCTGTACACGTTGAAAAATCCGAAATGTATTAAATAATTTTACATATATTTGCTTATAAATGAAGCTTAATTTTGGGTTCGGTGTAGAAATGGGTAACCCTTAGTTTAGGGAAAATTTGGAGATAATTTTTAATTTCCGGTAATATGGTGTTAACCCTTGTAAATTAGAAAACTCTTATTCGGCAAAAAATATGAAAATTATTAGATAACTTAATTACATTACCTTATCGAAAAGTGTAATTAATTTAAATTTTATGTTTTATGATAAAAAACACCTAATTTTACTATAGTTTAGCTTTTGTGTAACGGCAATGACCATTTTGTTATTCACATCTCAGTGCCTATCTTGGTATTAAATAATTCACCAAGATATCAGAAGGTACTCGTTTTTAGGGTAAAAAAATTTTATCCTAAAATTTTCTTTTCCTAATAGAGTAAGAATTCAGAAAAATGGATGTATTTTTATATGACACATAAACCAACTGATTTAAAGTTATTTTCTTTAATAAACATTATTTTTTTTATTCAAGTCTACAGATAAATGACTTTTACAATTCACACAATTTCCTTTGGTAGATAGAATTCGGCCCAAATATGTTTGTTTCCTAGTTTTTGAAAAACTATCTAATAGAAAGTACTATCTCACGGCGCCGATTTTTAAGAACCTTCTGAAAATTTGTATTCAGCTTAAAAGAGAGAGGTTTTAAAGAAATGGTGTGCTTTAAAACCACGCACTTTAAGATGCTTACTAGCGTTGCATAGCAAAGAAGCTATATATTGCCCTTTTAAAAGAGAGCTTGTCCGCTTTCCCAAATGCTGAGGTTGTGAGACCTTTTCTTCTCGCCGTCCTCCCCATCCTCCCACCAACTTAATAGCTTTAATAATGCCCAGAACCGAAAGCATTTATTCTAGGATTTAAAAGAGTGGTTAATAGCTTCCCAGGCTTAAATGAAGCGACTACTTGTGAAAAATACTAGCGGCAAGAATAGCTGTTTGGAAAATATGGAAGGTGGCGCAATATTTATTAACCAAGATGAAAAATTTTCTCTCCCATTTCCTCCTCCGCAAGCTTTGCAACGAAGTTGCCTTTTTGGCTTTTATTGAAAAGAATTTTTCAACTTTGCTTCTCCTGGAAAACACGCATTTTCGTTTACAGCTCGCCTTTTACGTAAAGTAAATGAGATTAAATGAATGCTTTTCAAGATTATGCAATGCTTTCTAATAGCATGTTTTTTACAGTGGATAATCTTCAATAGCGTTAATGTCTTGCCATAGATATGAAATAATAACTGCTGCTAATAAATTTAACTTGAAAATATGTAATCAATGCACATTCGTATACCCTTAATTCTAATGAGGGGCTTTTGCTACGTCTTTGATATACTAAATATTAAATAATCGTGTTTTTATGCTTAAATTTATATATAGAATGAAAAAGATAATTTCGAAAATAAAACGAAGGACTGTATGTACTTAATTTAGACTGGTAATAATTATTAAATTGTTGTACATAAAATTTATACTTAATGTAAGATTTTGAAAATAAACATCTCTGGAAGTTCTTAAAGTAAGAAACATCTCTGAAAAATGTAATGTTTACTAACGGTAAAACAAATAAAAAAAATAATGGCGATTATAATGGTTAAAAAAAATTAATGATTGTCAAAAGAAAATATATTTTATAAATAAGACTCTAACATATCTATTTCATAACGCTAAATTTTGAGTACTTTAAAATATTTATATTTGCAGATTTTTATTTTTGTTCATAGCTAAACAAGAATTTTTTTTTCATAAAATGTAAAATGAACAATAGAAATTTACAAAATTGGTTATATTGGAAAATAGCAATAGAATTATAAAAATAATTCAATTTTTGTATTTATTTCATGAAGTCATGCCTCCTGAATAGTCATTAAATTTTTTTTTTTATCTAATTTCTAAGATTAATTTTGGATGTATTTCAATCTTCTATATTAGTTTGATTTTGAATCTGAATATCTATAGATCTTAAACACAATCAAAATAAAAACTTTAGAAATAGAAAAAATAAAAACAAATTAATAAAACAAAAACAAGAATATTTGTTATAAATATATCAAAACGAGTTAGAAAATATTTTCTTAAAAGTAAATTTTGTTCTTTAGAAGTAAATGTTAATTTTATACACAGATGTAATTCCTACTACTAGTCATTTGACCCTACAAATTTCTTCGATGTTCTTATGTTTTTCATCCGAAATTATAAGTGGTCACACTTTTTTTATCACACATTAAAATGGTTTCTATTTTTACTCTTTAGAACCAATTGGAATTCGAGTAGTCTGAGTTATAGGCTATTGACTTTTAGATTATGGAATATTATAATTTTTAATACATCACTAGCTTTGGAGGTGAATTGAATGACTGATATAGAAATACGGAAACATCCTAAGATTTCAATAGCTCTTGCTGAGACAATTTCTTTCAATTTATATTTACCAAAAATCTTTTGTGTAGCAACATCCAAATCAAAGCTGCTTTTTAATAGTTTATTGAGCATTCATTTATAGTTAAAATCTAAACAATAAATTTTAATTGAGGTTTGCATTTTAGTTATGGTTGAAGTTAATAATGAAAAAATAGTAGCATATTATTAGCTTTTGAAGCTTTATAATTATTAATTTGGTGAATATTGATTTAAAGAAATTTGTCAAGCAATTGATGACAGTTGTGAATTTCGTTGTATAAGTTGCATAAATTTCGTTAATACCTGAATTGTTTCTGTCATTAAAAGTGAGAAAATGTTTACTTACTTTTAATACTAGAAACAATTGTTACTTAGTTGAAGAATTATGATTTTGATATCAATTTAGCAGTTAATATTTTTTATCTTAATATATATTTCACATTAATGAATTTTTTTTTGTGATATCTAGTAATAAATCTGAAACTGTAGGTTCTTTTCCCATTTCTAATGCTATAGGATTTCCGCTTTTCAGCACTATGAAGGGAGAAAGTGCTGGTAACTTATAAATTGCCATCACTATCTAGTGAGGTACGCAGTGGGTGTACCATCGCAGCCCCAAATGTGTGTGGATCTTCATAATTTAAAATCGGGGACCAAGCAAAGAGCCGCAGAATTGGCTTACCACCTACAGATGTATAGTGAATTTCTCTAGGTTTACTACTATTTCGTAAGGAAAGTTTTATCTACCCATAAATATTTCAGATAAAATATTCGGCACGTATATGTTACTACGTAAATAGATTCATTATAAAACACTGAATAATCTTTAACAAAAAAAAAGTCTCAATGCAATTATTTAATGAAATTAAATTAATCTCAATTAATTATTTGTTGAAGCAAATTATTCCTGAATGCCAATATTATGTTCGTTTTCATTTAAAACGTAAATTATTTAATTTGTTTTAATTCATGTACTCATAAACATTAAACTAAATCACTTTTAAAATTAATATATTTAAATTATTTCATTAAAATTCAGAGATTAATCGAAACAAATCTATAATGAATGTCTAACAATTTACCATCCGTATAAGAATGCCTGTCTTAACCAAATTTTAAATCTCAATTTCCTACTGAAAACCAATTACATTGCTAATGTGATCTATCATCTAATCACAACAAATGAAGTTATGACCTCACAGCTTTCCTTGACATTATTACTGCAGTCTGACTCCAGGGAGCTCCTAAACATGAATGGATGAATTTAAAGTAAGTATAGCAATGTTCAATTCAAACTCATTTGACTAGAATGTGAATTTGGAAATTCTCTGCAATAGCAATGAATTATCAGCTTTTAGGTTAAGTTCGAACTCTTGAATTTCTGATTTAGGAAATTCAATTAGTAATTGCTGATTGCAAATTTTGCTCCTCGCAAATGCATAATCCTTCCTCACCTCCCTCTCTGAGTGTTTTGAGGAATTTTAATTATTTGTGAATAAAAAACTGTTTGGAGGTGATGCTAAATAATTAAGGATATGGAATAATTTTATAAAGGAAGGGTAAATAAAACAGAGGCAAATTTTCTGCGAAACTGTGAAAAAAGAATTGATGAAATGACAATGAATATTATTTATTATATTATTTACATTATTTAAAAAAATATCATGACATTAAACATGATTAAAAATGTAATATTCTGTTACAAAAAGTATTTAATATTAATAATCAAAGTTAGGTACAGATGCCAAATAATTCATCATATTACTTTTTGAGTTTTGTGCTATTTTTAGTGGATTTCCATGTTTATCTGGCATTCTGGTTTTTATGACGTCATAGAGAAGGAAAATAATAAGAGCTTTTTAATAAAACTCTATTTTGGCAACCCTAATGTTTACATCATCGCAAAGAAATTTAAAACATTTTGATCCATTTTTGTATTCCAATTAGTTTTTTTATATTTTTCTTTTTCAAAATCTTAACATTCCAAAACTTTCCTCTTTTCTCTCTATTGTATTATTTTTTAAGCTTACTATTGGCATTAGAGCCATCTCTTATCAGTTAGTAGAGTTACTATCACTAATTATTTAGTAGTATATCACTAATTAGTTATTATACATCTGTTACATTATGGCAGAATAAATATATTGTGATAATCAGGTATCTTTCTTTCTTCATATACATTGTGTAAAACAATAAATAAATAAGATATTGACATTAGATAAAATAACGTATTAAAAAATCGAATGATAGTTTACTTTTACAAAGAGGGCTTACTGCAATCATGAATTAATTTGACAAGGAACTACGACTTAAAATGAATTGAAACCATGCAAACATCCAATCTCTAGATAAAATTCCTAACTACAAGCTATCGAACTGAAGTGAAGTACAATAAACATTTAATTACTAGCACTGTTAAGAAATAATGAAATAATTGTTGTGTGTGTATGTGATATGTACACTTTGATAATTTTTAAATATAAGTAATTAATTGGAACATACACACACGCATTTTTTCAATGTAAATAGCATGTTTAAAAACTATTTTTTTTTAATGAAAAAGTATTTAATTTAGTTGATGAGCCAACATGATGATACGTAAAATTTCTTGAGAAATATTTACATGTCGAAATGCAAAATATCTAACAAACATAATCGAGATAGGTAAAAATCATTAGAATACATATTTTCATTCTAAATAAAATTTCGCGTGAATTCAAATTAAAAATAAATTCCCAAACCATTATTATTTCTTATATAAATATATAATTATAAAATTTTAATTACAACGGTTTATATTTAAAAATTTTATATTACAACTTTACACAATTCAGATATTTTTATAAAAAAAGGAAAATTTTCTATTCAGTATCTTCAAAGTAAGACAAGAGTTGATTAGCTTAAACCATAGAGATTTATTTAAAATATATCAATCATTGCAAATAAAGGTCTAGGAAATCAAACATTGGAAAGATATATATATATATATATATATATATATATATATATATATATATATATATATATATATATATATATATATATATATATATATATATATATATATATATATATATATAGCCCGTCCATCTGAGACTAGAAAAATGAAGTCATAAAAAGTGTCTTTCACATTTGAACAGAGCACCCCCCCCTTCTCGAGAGGGAAAACAAGACTTAGGCTCATAGATGGCAGCAACATTTTCGTATTCGAACTTAAAAATAGGAAGCTAAGGTAGGTCCAAGGTCTTGCTCCTACCTCCCCAGAGGTATTACTTTAGAATGGGGACATACATTGCGTTGTAAACATGTGAACATACGTATGTTGTGAACATGGTATCATATAATTAAGATCACACATAAACATTTCCATGTGTCTTCTGTAACTAAAATATGAAATATGACAAATATTCTTCCTTAGTATTAAATAAAATTATACAATAATAATTAGAGTATCTGAAACTAAAATGTCATTTCTTAATAAATGTCAAAAAAAATTTTTTGCAGTTTATAACTATAATAATAAAAATAAATTTAATAAGAAAAAATACAAAAATAAGAAAATTTAATACTCTTTTCTTATATACTAGCAAAAGTTAACGATTTCATCGTCATTTTCAGAACCATTAACATAATTACACTTGTTGATTAACTTCACAATAGAATGAATTCTAACCACCAGTTGAGCATCGAAAAGAATCGGAAGAGCAAAACAAATAACTAAAATCCGGATCAATTGAATTCCACGCGTTCTAGAAGAAGATAATGAAGGAGCTTAATTTGTTCTAGGAAATAAATGTTTGACTACTTCCTCGTTTCGGGAACTCAATTTTATGTCCTTCTTTTCAGTTCGATCACCAGACGATTCATTAAAACCAGTTTCGTATCCAATCAAGACAGACGCGTTAGATTTAATTGCACCCAAGAAACTCTCCTGAAAAGTCATTATTCCTACCACTCGTTTTAGTAACCCTCGGAACTAGTTTGATGATGAAGGTTTGGTTTTACTTTGTGAAGCCTTGTCTTGAGAAGAAATTACATTCATTTACAGAAATCGTGTAAAATTTCTTTAAATTCTATTCTTCCACAATCGTGGAAGAATAAAATAATGACTCTGTGAAATAATATTAAAGAGAAATGATTCAGCATAATGAAGTAAGAAAGGCTTTACTTAGCATATAGCTAGAATCTATGTGCTTCAGCTTGATATTCATTGTTGCTAATGATGATGTCTGGTATACGAAGTCATTAATTGTTATTATAAATATACATTTTCAAAAAAAACCATAAATCTTTATTATCTCATTGGATAAGATAAATATTCACTCCCAAACAGAATATAATGTTTATTTAACAATTATTTTTTTTGAAAGCTAATGTTGGTTCGCTGCTTCAGGATGAGGAAGAAAGATGTATACTATAGTTTGAATAAACAGAGAAAGAAACTTACCATCACATGTTCAGGACTAAAAGGTTCTTCAAAAATAAAAAAATCAATCAATTTATGAAAACAAGCCCTAACATTTATGTTGTTAATGGTTGTTTTATTTCATCAAAGCATCTCTTGACAAAAGAAACGTGCATTTATTACTGTACACAAAAGGCACATTTCATTCATTATATGTAAGGAACGAAACATATGTAGCTGATTGCGCTTACATTTCCCCCTTTTCTTTCCATACTACTGACCTCTGGTCTTCTCAAAAGTTAATGACTTCCCTCTAAATAATGTGGTTACCAGAAATCCAATAACGGTTTTCAAGAAAGAGTGGCAACTGTAATTTTCTGAGCACAATGCCAGACATACAAATTAAAATCTTATGAATAATTATATACTAATTTATTATACTAATTAAAATCTTATCAAATTAAATAAGTTAAATATAATTTTAAATATTCCAATTTGATTTTACATTTTTTTCTCTTTCTCCATCAGTAAAAGAGAGGAAATAATAAATATGAATTAGAACCATAAAAATATATTTTTATGCTTACAAATGCTGGGCATGGTAATTGCCATAGAGCTAGGAGTAGTGGAGGAGGCATATCCTATCAAATGCATTAGGTCAGATTGAAGCCATTATCGCCATCTTGGTTGAAGCTTCAAATGCTAGTAGAGAAGAACGCGTCGAGTGATTCCTAAACTACGCAAGCGCAGTAATAGTACGATTTGCGCATGCACCAACATTTCGATAAGTATAGCAAAAAATAACTTCAAATCAAGTAAATAATACAGCTTAAAAGATGAAGAAAATAATACAGCTTAAATATCAAAAATTAAGAAATAAATTCATCACTTATGTTATAGAATACAAAATAAGCACTTTTCTTCTCTAACTAAGATGGCCGCACGGTTACAGTTGATACTTCATCGAAAGGGGGAAATTTCCTCTCCCGTACTCCTTTCTCTATGATAATTGCGCTAATCACAGTATTACATTGAATGAAACACGTCATAGATCGGGTAATATTATTCACTATAATACACTACTAGCCATTAAAATTGCTACACCAAGAAGGCGACATGCTACAGACGTGAAATTTATACGAAGGGAAGAAGGTGCTGTGATATGCAAATGATTAGCTTTTCAGCACATTCAGACAAAGCAGGCGCCAGTAGCGACACCTATATTGTGTTTAAATAAGGAAATTGTTCAGCCGGTTCCTCATACACAAATTGCATTTGAACGTTGTTGCCTGGTGAAAAGTTTTTGTGATGCCTCGTATAAGAAGGAGAAATGCGTACCAGCACGTTTCTGACTTTGATAAAGGTCGAATTGTAGCGTACCGGGATTGCGATTTATCTTATCACAGTATTTCTGCTCACGTCGGTCGAGATCCAATGACTGTTAGCAGAATATGGAATCGATGGGTTCAGGACGGTAATACGGAACGCCATGCGGGATCTCAACGGCCACCTACCACTAGAAGCCGAGAAGACAGGCATATTATCCGCATGGCCGTAATGGATCGTGCAACCACGTCACGAGCCGTGAGTCAAGAAACGGGGTCGTTTGGAAGACAACAAGTGTCTGCACGAACAGTTCGGCGACGTTTGCAGCAGCATAGACTCTCAGCTTGGAGACCACGGCTGCGGCTTTCATTGACACTGCGTCATAGACAAGAGCACCTTCAATGGTGTGATCAACGACGAACCTGGGAGCACGAATGGCGAGACGTCATCTTTTCAGATGAATCCAGGTTCTGTGTACAGCATCATGATGGTCGCATCCGTGTTTGGCGGCATCGTGATGAACGCACACTGGCAGCGTGCATTCGTCATCGTCATACTGGCCGATAACCTGGCGAGACGGTATGGGGTGCCATTGGATACACGTCTCGGTCACTTCTTGTTCGCATTGAGGGTGCTTTGAACAGTGCACGTCACATTTCTAGTGTGTTACGACCCGTGGCTCTAAACTTTATTCGAGCCCTGCGAAACCCTACGTTTCAGCATGTTGCCGGTATTGTACGGACCTTCCTTGATACGGGACATGTTCGGCTGTTGCCCTGACCAGCACGTTCTCCAGATTTTTCACCAATAGAAAACGTCTAGTCAATGGTTGCCGAGCGACTGGCTCGTCACCAAACGCCAGTCACTACGGTTGATGAACTGTGGCATCGTGTTGAAACTGCATGGGCATCTGTACCAGTTGTGTACATTATCGCAATAGGACACATTATAGATTCTGTAATATTATTCAATAGAACATGTTATAAATCCTGTGATATATTTAAGTATTTTCAGAGAAGAGAACCAAAGTTAAAAGCAAACATTTATATTTTCACAGTGCTCACATAATTACAATTTATATTCTCTTGACTTGGCTTATAACTTGGGCTAAATCTAAAACTTTTCTTCAAAACAATATAATTAGAGTTGGTGAGAAGATAAATTATTTAACGTGAAGGGAAAGAATTTATTTTGCAAATACATATTCTGTTAAAAGATGCAAATGACTTCATATTTCTAATTTACTTAGTTGGTACATTATATTTTACACTTAACCTTCAATTGAATTGATTTTTTGTTCGTTTACTACTTGGCAATTAGATGATTGTACTAATTCCATATCTAAATTTTAAATACTGGTTGAGTTGTTCCTTATTTGCAGTGTCCAAACAGTAAGATATAAATAAACTACTATTCATTTAAATTTGTCTTTCTAAGCAGCTTTTTTTTTAAGGAAAATTTCATTTACTCGGAGATTACAATTGATAGGCTAAAAGAATGGTGAAATAATGAGCTCTCCACACCAGGTAACAAGGAAGCTTACTCCAAACTATGACATCATCTCCAATATCATATTTTATTCTTGGAAAGATATATATATATATATATATATATATATATATATATATATGTGTGTGTATGTATGTATGTATGTATGTATGTATGTATGTATGTATGTATGTATGTATGTATATATATAATAATATATATATATTAATTGTTTCCTCTTTTTATACAAGAATGTATGAATCATAGTATTTTAGCTTTCTTATTTTTTATTTCATCCATCCTTATTCCATAAAATTTTTAATAATTTTATCAACAAGTTTTCTTCTCTCTATAGCTAGCATAAGCCTAAGGTAGTCACATTTGAATTGTTTTTCCCTTTTGTTATACTTAAAAACTTGGAATCTTATTTTATATTTTAACATTAGTTATTCATGAATACTGAAATATAATTTCCAGCCTCAATATTAGTATGACATTTAGTCTTTATATTTATCTGATTTTGTGATACTTATTTTATATTTTTTTAAACATTCCTTTAATAAATAATTAATGAAAATAAATTATTGGAATAAGAAATAGAAGGATAGATAATATTGATAATGTTAGAGGAATAATGATAGATAAGATTAAGAAATAATAATAATAAAAACTAAGAGTATACAATGCTTAAGAATTAAAAATATATTTCTCAAACTTAAAACAAATATTCCTGAGAAAAATAAACTTTAAATTAAATATTAATCAACTTATATACAAAAAAAGTTGTAATTTCAACAATGTAAAATTTCAGCTGATATAAATTATCATTTAAATCCACTAACACTGCAATTCAGTTTTTTGACTTCCAGCAAATGTATAAATAAATATTTGAACAGTTTTTGAAAGATATTTCGCTAGAAAAATGAAAAAAATAAATTCCAAATACTTATTAATCATTCTTTAACTTTTTCAGTTTTTAGGAATATTCAGTGCGGAGTCCCTGGAACAGGAAGAGAAAATTTTCAGTTTTTGTCCTTCATCATTTATTTTAATTAAAGATGCTAAACAATACGAGTTCTTATCTTGACTATAATCGTTATTTTAGAGGTTTTTGTGAACAATAGCGAATGACTATTAATGTCTAGTAATAATGAATTTTCCTGAACCGAGCGTCTGACATTATTTATTTATCGTTTTCCAACTCAATGAAATATTTTAGTCAACAAACAGAGAATATTTTTTCATTTGCATCATTATTCGCTGCAGAAGTGAAATGCGACAAATATCTGAGAATAAAGCGTTATCGACCAAGCCACACAGAATTATTATCGTTTGCATTTAAATTTCCGATAAAGAAACAATTAAGAGGAAGTCTTTGTTTCTTCATATTATTCCCATATTACAATTAATTTCATTGTACTTTTTCGAGAGCTCGCATTGAGAGAAAATGTTATCCAACAAAGAAACAATATTTCCCAGCTTTTTAGCTCTGATTGACTTCAAATTAAAAATAATATGAATTTTTTAAAAAAGGAACGAACGTATTTCATGATTTATGAAGGAAAGACAAGACAGAGTCATTCATTTGAATATTCACAAATACACACACACATTATTCTATACTTAGAAAACTGTCATTTATTTTATATCACGATAACTTCTATTTATATATATAAATATATTTAAACTATTTTATTTAAAATTCATACTAAGTTAAATTTGATGAATGAAGATAAAAATATCACCGTAATTTTTATGTACTATATTTCCATGTAATTTAAAATTTATTAATTTATTTTAAAGTTCATTGTAAAGCAATTTAATATTTTAATTTAAAAAATAATTGATTATCAAAATAATTTATTACTTATTAAAATGTGAAAATATCACTTACAAATCTTGAATGTACAAGAAATTTGGAAATTAATTAATTATTCAATTTTGATAATTATAAGTTATGAACTTATACTTTGAATGTCATTATCAAAAAAGACAATAAAGGAGGCAAAATATTTAGACCACTTTTATTCTCTATAAAAATACTCAGCAACTGTATTTGAATTTAACAAATTTTAATAAAAAAAAGCTCTTGGAGTTATTTATGCTAAGAATTTTAAAGGTATTTTCTTAAATGGGATGATTAGTTGGTGTAATATTTACCTCAGAAATTAAGGTATTAAATTATAACTAATACACATACACACAATATTTATCATTGTTTAATTTATTATCATTTTTAATATAATATAAATATGATTATAAATAAATATTACAATTATAATTCTTATTATAATACAATTGTTCAACATAATTTTAAAAAATAATTTTCCTTATATAATTTTAATTTTTAAAAGTAAAAGCTTTCGAAACTAAAACTTCTTTTCTGGACTTTTTCAAATTGCAATGTAAACTATATAATATGCATCAGATTGTTTCTTTATTTTGGAAGCTTCTTAATGATTTGAATCTGACTAAAAGAAATTTGAATACTTTTGTCTAAATATAATATAATATAATTTAGATAAAAATAGCAAATTACTATTAAATTGACAATTTTTTATATTGTTAAATATTTTATGTCTTAATTCTATTGCTTTAAAACTCAATAAATTAATAAATGCTAAAGTATTAAAATCCCAAAAATATTCGAGATGAGAATATGAAAGGAAATATACTTTACTTCTTCCTTTACTGAATTCATTAAATTATTCTCTTATCACATGATACTTCTTTGATTTTAAAAATTTACTTCACTAAAGTTTAAATTCAAAATTTCCGAGAAAATCCTTTTGAAGGGTAAGTTTTAGAAATTTATATTACATATATAGCTTATTTCATAAAAATAAATTATAACTGAGTCTTGAATCATTTATTCTATGATAAGTTTGCAATAACTACATGAATAATTTATTCAAATTTTGAAAGGTTAACAGCTTTGAAGAGCTATGAGTACTACTTTATTTACTTTTATGCTATCCCATTTAAGTATTTGCTTTAGATTAATACTATGCATTAAAAATCTTTTAAGTTTTAGTTATTCATTTCTATCAAAGTTGTGTGTTCAAATGCCTACAGAAACAATTGTCATTAAAGGAATTACTCAAAGCGTCTCCTAATAAGCATTTATTGTATCGAAAGTACTTCCTTATGCTAAAATTTCATGGATTCTATTAGGTTGGGTATAAATAAATCTATTAATTTTATGTGAACTTCAAGACTTCATATAATATGGTTCGGATTTGCATTGTTTATACATTTTAAAATTGTTTTATGGGTTGAATTTGAGCTCTTATGTGATGTTGCAACTGTACAGAAGCTAAATATCAGCCACAAAACAATTTGAAATCATTTGCACAAAACTAATCATATGCATGTAAATAAAGTCTTGAATTTCACGTAAGATAAATGGATTCCTTTTTCCCAACACTAATATAACTAAGCAATTTTCAATGCAAAAAGCTGCTTGTCTTAATTTTATATTCATTAATAATAAATAAGATACTTTTTTTACTCAGACTAATATATTTCTCAGTTGAAACTATTTTCTTGTATTTGTCGAATTGTATTGTATTTTTACTTCAAATTTAAATAGTCCATTATAAATTGCTCACTATCGCAAAATGCTTTTAGTGGTTTCTTTGTCTTCCTATTATTTTTTGCAAAAGAAGTATAATTTACCAACAACTTGAATTGGATTCCAAAGTATTACAAATATCCTTGTTTGGATAAGGAATAGAAACCTCACACTTGAATAAAAGTAGCTTACCCTTTTAGGCAGCAACTCGACATTATGATTAAGAGAGTTCAATCCCTGATACTAATAAAAAAGCTTTCTCATATAATTACTGAGATAAAAAATTTAATATAACGTTTAAAAAACAATGTTACTTATTCTTTCTTATTTTTTTTCAAGATCTTATTTTTTTCAAGATACACAATTTTAAAGCCTCTTTAAATTTCTTTCAATTATTTTATTAAAATTAAATAGTTAATATGAATTACTAAATAATAATTCATTTTATTGAATAAATAATTTACAGAAAAATAAATGTTCTATTTTATTATTACGAAATATTATTAAGTAAATTAATCTATCAAAAATTTAAAATATATCTTTATTAAATTAAATTTAAATAATTATTTTATTAAATAATATTTAAGTTTAGTAAATAATTAAAAGTAAAATACGTATAAGTAAATAAATGACTTTTCTAATAGCTGACATGTGAAAAATACAAAAGTTGATACATAATTTATATTTAACATCATCGATTATCTTAAAAAATAGAGATAATTTTTGCAACATGCTTTTCAATGCGTATGATTAATGAAATGAGTAATTTATTTCGATAATCAGAAGCATTATCTAAAAGTTTGATTTAGGCACATAATTAGTAACATACAAAAAATGTTACAAAAATACATAATTTATTGTGCTACATATTAGTGTGTCTATTTTTGCATAAATCCTACAAATCCAGAAGTGAAGCACAGCATTGTTTATTCTCTCTGATTTCAACACATAACTACTTTCAACAATGGCCATTTTCTCTGACTTGTTCTGGGATTCAAAGTCATGGCTCTTTCGAACTATCATTATAATTATTCTTATATAAGAAAGTGATTGCTGTAAATATTTAAAATTCCTTATCACCTCAACAGATACAATTCATATGCAAGTCATTTTACTCACAAGATATATTGCCCATTGTATATTTCTATAATATAGATTGTTAGTCATTTTATTGGTTATTCAGATTAATCTTATGTTCAGCAGACGTAAGTACATGGAATAATTTTCTGTAGATATATTGAAAATTAATTTGAATTTATTTCCGTTTGTTTAAAAATTTTATATATGTATTGAACTCAGACAAATGTGGTCTGATTGGTTAGGGTATCTTTCTCATTATCGAAAGATAGAGAGTTCGAACTCCGAGTTAAAATCCATAGTGTTCACTAAATTTGACTGAGATACGTTAAATAGGTTGTGGTCTCAGTGCCTTCCAGATAAATTAATATCTTTCGACGTAGCAGGCATAAGGTAAAATGATATGTATGTGGTGTATGGTGGATCTCCTGCCTGATCCCACTTCTAAATTATAAAATTAACCACTCAACAGCATTCATCAAACTGATAGAGTCTAAATCTGGGTTAGGTGCAGGGAAGTATGCTGCTACTCACTCACTCATATAATAAAATCGCAATAAAACTAAATGATAAATTTTTATATAACACTTCTTTTTTTTTAATTTAGATACATTTGAAGTTTCTATAGAGCTTTATAAGGGTACGTAGAATTCTTTATTAATATAATTACTTTTCTGGTGAGATTTTTAAATCTAAATATAATTTATATTTGTAATTTGCTTTAAAAGTACTATTTAAAAGTATAAATTAAAGATTTGAACGAAGAAATATCTTTTAAGAAATGACTAAAGTTTAATAAGAAACGCATAACGAGAAATAAGAAATGTAATTTCTTCTTGTCTAAATCTTTATGAAAAGAAAGATTTAGAGATTAAATGAAGATAAATCGTTTATTCAAGAAATTTAGAAAGTAACTCAAATGACTGAAGCACGGGATATGGGAAAAATGTTATAAAAAGTCCCTATTATCAGAGAAAAGATTTATAAAGTCTCTAAGCTTCGGTGAAGCATTACTCCGAAATTTTTAATAAAAAAAGAAAATTTCTATGTCTCTAAAAGAGACATCTATGCTTTTTAAAAAAAATCTTTCTTTTTAGAAAACACTTTCTCATCAATTTTAGCCCATAAACTTCATTGAAATACATTTTAAGAAAATGTATTTCAATGTGGAAGACATTCTGTCGAAATGATCATATTAAACGAGGTACGTCTGTTTCGTACTGTGATGCAAATACGGGCTATAAGAAGAATCAAAAAAAGGGCCTCGGCTAATGGACTCATCATAATTCGTTGCGTCTAATTTAGGGAAATGGTAGCGTAATGAGGAAACCCAATCTGAAATCCATTTTTCTCTCTTACCTTCTAATGACGTTTTGTAAAAAGTCTCTAAAATTAGGGTAAGAAAACACTTTCTGGTCAGGATGTATGGGGAAAAATAGTTAGAAATGTGGCTACGTAATTCCTTCAAGCTCATACATTTAAATTACTATACTCAGGAATAGTCCTTCTGCAGGAAAAATAATGAGAATAAAATTTTCACTAAAAACAATTTAGGGATTTCCGATATGTGGTAATTTTTGGAAACAACAATCTATATTTCAATTGACATCATAAAATTCTATGACTTGATAATTGCAAATTAGAGTTCGAAAAGTTTTGAAATTATCTTAGTTTTCTAATCGATATTAAAGTAATTCCTCATTTTATTAATTTGAATGCTGATTTCTTGTTTGAAACGTGTTTTCTGTAAAAATATGAATCCAAGAATAAAATTTATGTTCCATTTTAGATCTGACACAGACGATTATACAATAATATTTTTTAATATTTTATTTATTTCATTTTGATGAAAATATATTACGTAAAGTAATTTTGAAATATATTTTAATATGAATATTTGAATATATATAAATAATTTCAAAATAATATTTTCTGGTGTATAATAATATTTAAAATAACATTTAGAATAAATTTCTAAATATTATTGTTCATTTTACATAAACCTATTAATTGATTAAATTAAATTGTTCATTTTACATAAACCTATATTTACGTTTTATGCATAGTAGGCAAAATATATGTCGTTACCAAACTTCACTAACTGTACCAAAAAATAAAGTTTTCACTTTTTTAATATTATTTAAAATAAAATATATTGATTTCTGCATATATGATAAATATTCTAAAGTATAATTGTTACTTTTACATGAACAGAAATTCGGTAAAAGAAAATATTTTCATTTATGGCAACATTTTCAAATTGTGAAATATTGTTATAGTTCAATTGGTTGTCGCTTTGTTCTTGTGACAGAAGCAACACCTTCTATTCATTGCTGAATAAGAAGGTATTTAACTAAAATATATCCATATACATTAAGAAATACTTTCTGAATTCATAAAGGCACATTTATTTGAAAGATGCAAAATATGCAGACTATTCTGAATCTGAAATTCCCATATATATTTTATATAAGAGAATCCAATCTCATTCTTATATATAAACTTTTTTCACATAACTTTCACCAGATGCAGATGTACTACTTTCCACTTAAAATGAAAAGAAAACCCACTTCGGCTGTTATCTTCTCCGAATTATGCTGACAGATGTTTGCTTGGTTCTATTTCCTTATACTTAGTTTGAAATAAATATGCACACACATACTCTCTCCTGTATGGAATAGTGAAGCAAAGAAAAAAATACTTCCTCTTATAGGCGATTATTGAAAACCGATTGGCGCAGTAGACGATAATAAAAAAATGAAGGATAGATTAAAGAAAATGGGAAAAAAAGAGCTCAGAGACCAAAAAGTTCAATTTGTTCTCCACTTCAGAGCTTTAAACCCATTGCTTATACACTTTTGGTTAGAAAGAATGCATTGAGGGGAGATACACAACTGATAAAAAAATATTAATGATCTTGATTTTTAGAAAGCTCTCTGGCGGAAATTGTGATATTTTTTGTTTGATTTTTCTGTTTTTCATAGAATACACAGTATCGGAAAAAATGAATCATTGATTTCGTTCCCATAGACTATGATCGAAATACTTTTGCTAAAATCGGTCTTCTATGTATAACTATTCTCTTTATTGGGCAATAAATAAAAAGGGTTTGTTTTTCAAATCTTTTTTGTGTCCTGGTAGTTTATCCACTTTTAAACTCTTTTTTTTTCTTTTACTTCTGGGTTACATTTTTGGAAAGAAATAAAAATTGTTGAATACTGAATTGAGCTGGTTTATTGTCAATTGAATTACAGTGACATTTTGGTGCATCGTTATTACCAATAAATCATCTTTTTTATTTATTTTTTAAGTTTTAGAACAGAATAGAAGTGGAAGTATCTACCAAAATTTTACAATAAATGAATATTTTTCCCTGAAAAAGTACATTTTTCATTCATTTAATTTTGAATCTATTCATCGTCATGTATAACTTTCAAATAAAAGTAGGGAAACATATGAAACAGGACATAGGAAACTTTAATTTTTACTTAAAAACTAATTTAATTTTTACTGAAAAAAAACCAAGATTTGAATCTCGTTTTACCTGTAATTAAATAAATGATGATTAATATATTATGTATTTAACAAGTGTAGTTGCATTTTTCTAGTCTCAGTATTCAAATTTTGCTATTTTTCATACATATTTAATGAATGTTTATGAGATATCGCCAAATGATAAATCTATTACTTGCTAGAATTAGTTCTTAGTAAAAGTAACATCTTTTGCATGGCCAAAAGACATAATAATAGTGCATCTAATATTACTGAAATATGTAATAAATAATTCTGTTTACAAAAAACATTATAGTATTTACTTCAATAAAAAACAACGAAACTTAATTACACATATGAAAATCGTGCACCAAATAAAGACTTTCTTTTCCATCAAAGTGAAAATTTAAAACAGTTTTTTTAATGAACATTAACTTGCCTCACTTCTTTGCATAATCAGATCAAACATTTAAGTATGTGTAGTATTTGGTACCGAGTTTTAAAAGCATTTTTGAAGCTCGGAGCCAAATGTTACGCATGATATAATGTTATATCTGCTTGTTAAATTTGTAAAATTTGTAGGATTTAGAATTTCATGCTGTAAGTCAAAATTCTACATTTACTATTAGAAAATTCGTGCATAATTTTCACCCATAAATAGGATTTGTGTGTGAATTTCAGTGTGTGTAATTAATTCATATGCTGAAATGCATCTGCATTTAGAATCTGTACGATCACTAGAGTTTTGATAATTAAATCATATATTACTCACGCTTAATAATAGGATTGCACTCTTTTGTAACTACACATAAACAAACAGTCCATGAATGTTTGAATAATGAAGTAATCTTTTCATTAAACTTCAAAAAAAATTGCGATCATTAATTTGTGATACGCAGAAAAAGTGTTGAGGAAAGCGTTTTGAAGGAATTGAGCTTTTTTGCGACTTTTATCAGCTTTCCCATTGCTGCTGCAACTTAAAAAAGGCTGGATCATATTTCAAGGAAAACTTTTGGTTCCCTAATTTAATAGATCATTCATCAGCTTTCATAGTTTTCAGTGTGTGAAATCAAAGTTTTTCGCATTTGATGGAGTTTTTATAAGCTTTAAGTAATCTTAAATATCAGATATGGAGTGCCATATGACGTTTTTCAGTATCTGGCATCATCATAGTGCTCGCTGTTTTAAAAGCAATCCTGGTGTCAAAAAGTACAGGTGGTAACGAAAGATTGTCTATTGAATACATATTTTAAACCTTGATGGTTCCAAAACCTAAATGTTGTTATTATAATCAGTTTTTGTAATTATAATTATAAATAACTGGAAATAAAGTTTAATATAATGTAGTTAAAATGTTAATTCGTCTCATTGTATTTAGTTATTAAACTATTAAAATAAACTAATTAATATGAATACTTTTAAATGAAGATGAAAACAATTTTCATTATTATATTTTATATGGAATTATAGGAAAAGAAATTTATTCGAATTTATTTGCATCATCTAATTTCAAAATTAAATTTACCTCACTGCGTTGAAAAAGTTTTCCGATTAACTCTTTTTAAAAAATACGTTTAAAGTTTAAAGTTCTTTATAGTTACGGTTACGCTCACCTAATATTTTTTAGACAATAAGTTCGTCAATATCAAACATGACTTCTTTTTTTTTTTGTACCTGCAAAAGATAAACAAGATAATGCATTCGATTTTTACACAAGTAAATCAGAAATATCTTGCATAAAATTATTCAATGCAAATCATACTTTTCAATAGGAGGAAAAAGTTACGAACCGCATTATTAATTAATTCTTATTTTCAAGTTATAGGAATTTTTTTTTAATTTAAAACAAATACATAATTTTGCAAATTTAGGAATTCAACTATGTAAAATGATCCTTTTTTTATTTTAATTTGGTGAATTAGAAATTTAAAAATATATATATTTATTCAAGTTTAGTTTATATAAACTAAGCAATAAAATAATTCTTTTCAGTGTTCTATTCATTTTGGAAAAGTTTTTCACTTAATATTTACTAATGACCGATTATATAATATGACTGACAGACTGATTTCGGTATTTATTTTTTCACAAGCAAGAACTGTGTTATTCTGACTGTAGGATTTTGTAAACAATATTTTACATAATGTTATTAAGCCGAAAGATTTTTAAGTATGAAGTGGTTGTTTCTTTCCTTACAGTTGAGGTCGCGTACGTCACTTTATTTTACTTAGTGGTCTGCGAGCTAAACAAATAATTTTTTTCACCAATAATGCTGAATATACAATTTTGTCCACCAATCAAAAACAAGTAAATTTGTTAGAGTGATTAACACTTCAGTGAGCAATTGGAATGAAAATTATGTTGTATATCTAAATAAAATTGATTACTTTATATGTTCTTGGAGATTTTTTTCTTGATATTTCTATTAAGAAATAAATATCTATTAATATTAATATAATTAACTAATATAAATGCATTTCATGTAGCATTTAAAGCACATTAATTATTAATATTTGATTGTTTATCCAAGCAATAAATAAATCATAGTACGTGTTTGTATCTATTAAAAAATATATGTGCATATATATTTGTAAATCATATACAATAATATTTCACAACAAAAAAGTTGGAATACTGACTTTTGAAAATTTTGTTTTTATTTCTAGGTATTTAAAAACCATTTTGTCACTTTATTAATGCATTTTTACGGAAAATTTCTTATGTACACAATATCAATTTTAAATCTTGGGTACCTCATATACAAGTATCTAATATTTTAAAAACTCTTCTGTAGAAACCAATCTCCTTAAAAAAAAAGTTCCAATAGATATCATTGTATGTTATATTGACTGTTACGAGACAGAGATAACCAAGGTTTCAAGCGATTTCCAATAAATTCCAGCAATGCTCATATTAACGCAAGTCGTTTAACCGTAACTGAATAGTTTTGAAAACATTGCATCATTTTCGACTGATTCGTTCGATTTGAATTGAAAAAGATTTTGAAGAACAATTTGTGCGTAAAACATTGATTGCTCCAAGAACGCAAAGAACATGACATCGAGTGCATTTATGTGGCTTGTATTCTTTGAAAATCGAAACTAAGAATATTATTGAAGTTCATTTTGTTAATAAACCGATTCCATATGTAAAGACTAAAGCATAGGTTAGAGAAGCTATCTTCCATTGATTGAGCCATTAGCATCTTCGCAATAGAACAATAGAAAAATCAAAATGAAAAAGACAAGACAAAACATCAACTTTATGGTTAATTTAAATCGTCAAACACGTTTTAAATGGGGTTTTTTTTAATTTTAAAAATAAATAAAATGGATCAAAATTCTACCACAAAATTGTGTTATTTAACTAAATATTTCAGAAATTGCTTAACAACTTAGCGATGGTGAGA
>JAPDSC010012286.1:67253-83352 GCA_026290005.1 Latrodectus geometricus | reverse complement strand
TTTACTGCTTGATAGAAATTGATATTAATATGCGTTTAGGAGAAGATAGTAATCCTAGTCATAAAGACTAAGAATATCTAATATATTCGCTGTAGTGGTGATATTTAATGCCATGTTATGATTAATTAAATATTATACTAATAAATATGCATTAATTATATTTGAAGTAATTAAATTATATTTTTGATACATTTAAAGAAATTTTTAAATAGTATTTACTAAATCAATTGTAATAATGACAACTATGAAAATAAGTTACATACATCAACATAGAGGCAGGTAGAAATGATGCATACATTGACAAACAACCCCTTTTTCACCATGATTCTAAAATCTTATTTATGAATAAAAGTATGTAAAATACACTTCTAACTATTGTGAGTCTATTATATTAGAATGGGGAGAAAAGGAATTTATTATTTTCATGTGATTTTTAAGATTTTATTTAATATATAATTTGAATTCACTTTGTGAAAATGGTATAAACTGCGTTGTGGTTAATATTTAGCTCATGAGCGATGCTAAGACTGCTAATATACATGTCCACTTAAACCATTTATGTGATCTTATTGACATTTTCGGTTTACCCGTGCAAAATGCATTGAATCAAAGAAATTAAAATTGCACGTAATTGGTTACACAGTATATTTAGGAATCACATACACACTATTTGCAAATCCTGCCACCTGGCTCGCCTTTTTGCATGTATCAAAAAAAAAAAAAAAACTAAAATGTACTAAATATTTTTCTTTGTTGACTTCTATTCATTGTTGACACTCTTAACTGAATGGAAACAAAAAATCAAAAGCATTTTTTAGTACAAAATGTCATTCTTACAACCAAGATAAATATGAAATTGTTTGATCGATACTTTACGAAATATAAATTTCCATAGCCATCAATGAAAAAAATAGTTTCGTTTTATCCAATCTAATATTTCTAAACATATATATTTCTCTGCGAATATAATGAAAAATACAAAGGACAGAACCTTACAATTTCTGCTCATTCTTTTTAGTGAACAAGTCTCCATCAGATTTTCTTAGAAGGACTGATTTTACTATCAAATAATAATGAATGCTCTCTAGTTAGTGCCTAAGCAAAAAAGAATGCGTTGGTCATAGCGTTAGGGAGAAGAATCGACATCATTTATTATAATATAAAAGTGCTTTGCCAAAGCCATAACAGACATGTAAAGTGACATATTTGGTTTTCCAGTCCAAGGCCATTTTTGTGCAAAAGAAAACCAGTGAAAATACCTACAGCCAAAATGAAGGTGAATCAAATCTTGGTCAATGGAATTAGGGGTCAAAACACTGAATATAGAATTACCTGATTCTTATAAGTCATTAATGAATACTTTTATGATGATACATTTGCAGACAAACGTAAGCTATTTTATATAGAAATGGAGGAAGCTTCATGTATATAGTGTAATTTTTTAAATAAATTCAAGATTTATCATTTTTTATAAAGCATAATCTTTACTTTTCTACATGATCATCGTGCTTTATAGGTCTAGCCAACTACCACGAAACATTCTAACTAAAATCATGTAAAACAACGGGAGATGAATTTTTGTATTCCGCATTCAAATTTAACAAACTGATATCTTTGGATTTACCGAGGCTCTTCTTTTTTAAATGCAAATGCAACCAAAACCTATAAAACGTTTTTACTGAAGCTAAAACACTGCTGCTCTTAAAACATCTTAATTCTAACTGTCTTGATTTTGTCTTATGAATGTTATACATCTTAAAGCCCGACTCTCTTGTTTTAGTGTTCGTTGTTAAAAACTATTCTGCTGTTAGATGTTACAATATGTAGATTTAAATGTACACTTATAGCAATGTTTTACGCGCTTGATGGAATTAAACAGACTAAGTAAGTACTATAAGGAGTTTATTGTAAAATAACTAGAACAAGCAAATATTTAATCTATGGATTTGATTGTTATTTAAATCACAGAGGGAACCAAGAATAGATCTGTCCATTTTGACTAATATTATGATCTAAAAAGCATGGCTAATATTACAATACTTGTGTATTTGTGTTAAAAAGCTCGATCTTTTCTAAGTGAACAATTTAGCAAGGATTTTCTTCAGAAAAATAAATAACAGTTTTTAAGTGAACATATCTCACCTAATGATTAGGGTAACTGTTTGTAGTATAAAAATTCTTGCTTAAATAACACCTTAAAAAATTTATATCAAGAACCCCCTGCATATAGTTGTAATTTAAAAAAGCAATAATGGTAAACATACTAAAGTTCAATAAAATTGTATATAATCAATATTATTCAAGAATTTCCCTTAACATGAACCAAAAAATTTTTAACTTTATAAATTAATTGAAATATCGTATAAAATATTATCTGGACATCTATTCTGAAAATAGCAAAGCCTATTCGGTTTGTTGTTCTTAAAATAAATTAATATATCTCATTAGTTTTCATGATAACATACATAAATGATGTTTCATATTATGAGTCATACACACACATTTTCTACTAATAACATTGTTCATAAGTCATTGCAAAATACTTCTGCTTAAGAAATATTATTCTATACATATATGGTTTCTCTATTTATTATCTTAATACGCCTTATTAATTGATAAAAAAATAAAGTTAGTTTTAACGATTAAGAAGACTAATTAAAGTTAAAGAATGATTTATGTATTCTATTGAAAGTGTCTTTTTTATTTTATTCTGTTTGAATATTGTATGAATATGTAGAAATTTATTTACACTACTGGCCATTAAAATTGCTACACCAGGAAGAAATGCAAATAACAAAATGATATTTATTGCACAAATATATTATACTAGAAATAACAAGTGATTAAATTTTCAAAAAATTTGGCTGGATAGATCCTGAGAAATCAGTACCCAGAGCAACCATCTCTTGCAGTAATAACAGCAGTTATACGCCTGGGCATTGAGTCAAACAGAGATTGGATTGCATGTACAGGTACAGATGCCCATGCAGCTTCAACACGATGCCACAGTTCATCAACCGTAGTGACTGGCGTTTGGTGACGAGCCAGTTGCTCGGCAACCATTGACCAGACGTTTTCTATTGGTGAAAGATCTGGAGAACGTGCTGGCCAGGGCAAAAGCCGAACATGTTCCGTATCAAAGAAGGTCCGTACAATACCGGCAACATGCGGTTGGGCATTATCCTGCTGAAACGTAGGGTTCCGCAGGGCTCAAACGAATAAAGGGTAGAGCCACGGGTCGTAACACACCAGAAATGTAACGTGCACTGTTCAAAGCACCCTCAATGCGAACAAGAGGTGACCGAGACGTGTATCCAATGGCACCCCATACCATCACGCCAGGTGATGGGCCAGTATGACGATGACGAATACACGCTGCCAGTGTGCGTTCACCACGATGCCGCCAAACACGGATGCGACCATCATGATGCTGTACACAGAACCTGAATTCATCTGAAAAGATGACGTCTCCCCATTCGTGCGCCCAGGTTCGTCATTGATCACACCATTAAAGGTGCTCTTGTCTATGACGCAGCGTCAAGGGAATATGCAGCCATGGTCTCCAAGCTGAGAGTCCATGCTGCTGCAAACGTCGTTGAACTGTTCGTGCAGACACTTGTTGTCATCCAAACGACCCCGTTTCTTGACTCACGGCTCGTGACGTGGTTGCACGATCCATTACGGCCATGCGGATAATATACCTGTCTTCTCGGCCGCTAGTGATAGTTTGCCGTTGAGATCCCGCATGGCGTTCTGTATTACCGTCCTGAACCCATCGATTCCATATTCTTCTAACAGTCATTGGATCTCGACCGACTACTGCGATAAGATAAACCGCAATCAAGGTACACTACAATTCGACCTTTATCAAAGTCAGAAACGTGCTGGTACGCATTTCTCCTTCTTACAGGAGGTATCACAACAACTTTTCACCAGGCAACAACGTTCAAATGCAATTTGTGTATGAGGAACCGGCTGAACAATTTCTTCATTTAAACACAATTTAGGTGTCGCTACTGGCGCCTGCTTTGTCTGAATGCGCTGAAAAGCTAATCATTTGCATATCACAGCACCTTCTTTCTTTCGTATAAATTTCACGTCTGTAGCATGTCGCCTTCTAGGTGTAGCAATTTTAATGGCCAGTAGTGCATAATATTGCTTATATTATTTATATAAAACTGAGTACCAAGCATGTTTGGGAACTAAACACTAAGGGTTTCTCGTGACCACCGAACTGTGACATATGCTTCGTACCTCAGATCCCACGGTCAAGAAAACAGATACGGGCACTGTACGCTGTGGCCCCTCAATGAGCTGAGGTGCCACAGAGTTTAATTTTAAGTTTTCCATTAAACATAAATATTACATGTTTATTTATAATGTGACATTCTTATCCAGTAAAAGAGTTTTCAATGCTGTTTTAGAAATTAGAATGGTTTTTCTCTTTTTCATTATGTTATTCTGAATTTGATATGCGTACAATTCTGTATACTTACACCATATGATAATATGAATAAATGATAGATGCTTAGCCAATAATGATTTTTCTTCCATTACATAACAGTCAATGGCGTTGTAGTTTTTCAAATGTTTTATGGAAATTTTTTCTATTCGAATATGGTTTTAGAATATTAGGAAAATAAATAAAATTCAGAAGGATCCTATAATAATGCATATAAATAAAATATATTTACATGAAAGTAGATTTTTTACACATTCCAAGTTGAACAGTAGAATTCAATATAATGATGTTTTAATTTTTCTCTTTTTTTGTACATAAATTGAGATTCAAATAATTTTCAACATAAATTGAAAATTTAAAAGAAATATTGAAATTATGCAGTGTTAATAAGAACAATATTTCACTATTTCATTCATTCTTAACAGAATTTATTTATTTTAAAATATTTCAATGATTTTTAATGTAATGTATTTGTAATATTATTTCATAATTTTAACGTGGATAAAGTTACAAGAGTTGGGAATATAGTAAAATAAAAATATCATTTCATTGATATATTTTTCATGTATTTAAAGAAAAAAAAGCTCAATTTTGGTTTTAATTTGTTGGAATTTAATATCATGTCTTCTATTAAACAACGTATAATATTTTTTTTCTTCGATAATTAATTTTGAAATTAAATTAGATCAGATATTATGTTCGAGGAATTTTTGGATAAGCACTTTTTTGAAAGCCTTAGAATAAAAATTATGATCATATATTAGCTTAAATTTTTTACATAATAATTTTACTAGTAACGAATGAAGTTTTCTCCAAATTATATCTTCGAAAGAAGATAAACACGATAAAACATTCGTTGTTTTCTTAAGTGATTTAAAAACTCAACATCACCGAATATATAATTTTAATACACAATTTGTTTTCAAAAATCAAAATTTTCCTGAATCAAATAGTTGCAAACATTTTATTTTTATTTTTAAAACTCCAAGAGAGAGTTCATTCCCTAAAGTTATTTTTAAATTGGTTTTAAAACAATATTTTACAAATGATTTTAATACTTGAAATAATGCTTAATTTAAAATTCATATTCTAAAAGGTAAAAATAAATTTTTGTTCAAATTTTAATTATAATAAATTTAACAATACGAGCATTGTTTTCTATGAAATATTTAGTTTTGAAAAGTTTTGTTTTTTATATTAAAAACAAAATAGCAAATAATGACGGATTTTGGTACATTTTCCTCACTAAATAATATGTTATTCTAATAACCCAGTGGGATAATATAAAGAGGATTTTGTTAAATAATACTTTATATTTTGTTTCTAAGCAAAGATATTAGAAAATTTTTAACTTTTGAAAATTATACTCCAAAAATATTGATTTACTGCAAATAAGTTCGTCAATTTTCCTAAAAAAATTCAATGATTGTACATATCCTTAACATTTTTCTATTAACTCTTAAATGAATAATAAGGAAAACTATTTTGAATTATTTTTCAATGCCTGAAAAAACATGCTTTTATAACACGTAGTTAAAAAAAATTGTATAAAAGCTTTAGAAAAATATTGAATTATTGTGAAATTGTAACTGCGAAATGTTTTGAAATTTTCCGTATTTAACGTTTATTTTAATATTCTAAAAGTTTCTAACCCAAGATTTAATAAATCGTTATTATTATTATTCTCCCCTACTATAAAATTTTTTTAATTTATTTTGTAAAAGAAAGATGTTTTATTTATTTTTGAAATTTGTGATTTGGATATACATTTATAGATATAATAATATATCTATAAATATTTTTAAAGATAAAATACTATTTATTTATATATATTTAAACGTCCGTTTCTGAGGAAAGTTGATAGGTGATCAAATAAAAAATAGTGCATCATTTTATTCTTCAATTAAGAGTGATTTTAGAACAGGATTACAATAATGTGTATTTTAAGCAACCTTAAAGCAAAAAAATTTATTTGCCAAAGGTACCTGATATTTATTTTCATCAATATCAATATTTTTAACGAAATACTTTTTTTCAGAAGAATTTTAATTTTATGGAAGTATGCTTACACATGAAAGATTTGCTCAATCCACTAATCTCAAATTTTCATTATTTTTTATTAATTATAATTTTAAAAAGGCCATGGAGTTTTTGTTATAGTTTTAAAGATATCAACACATCTTTAATTTAAAATTTTTAAAAAAAATTCCTCAAATCACATATGATTTCAAAATTGTAATTTTTAAATGTATTTAAGTGAGTATTTCAGCATTTGAAAAGCATTTAACTATCAATTCGCAAACAATCAAATTCCAAACTTTTATTACAAACTTCGGCTCCATATTTTCTGCTATGATATATAATGTGTTTTAATGATTAATATAAAAATGATTAAGTAGTTTCGATAATTTTACAAATAAAATAAAATTAACTGTGCGAGTATTTTCAGAATATTTCGTTCCATTCTTTTGCATTGGTATAACTATAAATAAGAATAACTGGGCTATTCTAGACTTGGTAAAAAATAAAGGATAATCTTTAATAATGTATGTAAATTTTTTAACTTAATATTATTTTTATATGATTAAATATTAATTTACAAGTAAATCTGGAAAAAATAAGAATTTTTAAGTTTCAAGAAAACAGTGAAATTAATAAATGATGGCTGTGTGTCTGATCAAGCAAAGAACCATTGCCAAAATTTGGGCTATTTTGTAGTAATTTGAAAAAGTTAACAATTTTTTTGAAAAATACATTATAATAATTTATTTTACAGAATTAAGCTAAAATTTCATTACTTGCATGCATTTTAAAAGATTTATAAGTCAGTTCTAAGTAATATCTCACATTTATATTTTGCTTATTTTTCATGCAACGAATTATTTTTTAAAAAATAAGTAGAAAATTATAACAGCCTCTTTAATATTTAATTAATAGAGTTAATTTTTAAATATAACTCTCAAGTCTTATAATGAAAAACGATTAAAATTTAACATAATTCATTCATTTATAAGCTTGTGCGTGTTATAAATAATTAGTCAACAAAATAATTGTTTACTTATTTGAGATTTTTCAGCAAGAGCTTTTTAAAAAAAATTATTGATTTAATTCAAATAACAGAATGCTTTTAAAGAAAGCTCTGATTTCAATTTTGTTTTTCCATCATTTTTAGAACACCATTTCCAATTAAAAGGGCAAAAAAAATGTCTTACGTCTGGCACATGATAATTCTATTTATTCTCAAGTTTCATTTTTTTTCATTTTAGAAGGATTTAATTAAGAAAACTCTACTTTAAAACTGAGACAGAGAGAATCTTTTTCTTACTGATTTGATTAATGTCTTATTTTTCTTCAAGTTTTTATACTCATGCGTCTTGTGACTGTAATAGTTTTTAACGCTTTTTATTAATTAAGGCCACTTTTAAAGTCTTGTTCTTTTGCTATGAATTATCTATGATTTTTGGGTTATTAAAAGAAAAGTCTTGAAAGCTTTTTCTCGTACATTTATTTCTTAAATGACAACAAAATTTAGTGTAAAATATTTTCTATGATTAAATTTCTGAGTTGCTTTAGGCAGTTTAAATAATAACTTTTTTACATTGGGTTTTTTTTAATTATGTTTCGACTGCTGAATATGATTTAACTATGTATATTTTTCTTGGTTAAAACAAGTGAAAACCAACTATTTTTAAAGAACTAATGTTAAGATAGTGTACATATGTAGATAATATTGTAACTGATAACCAAATAAAATACCCTGAGCAAATTCCATTTTCAATGTGGTTATTATTTATTTAAAAAAAATTATTAAAAAACATTATTTTGTTGAAAAAAACTTTATTAAAATATTGTTTTAATATTTACATCATTTTTAATTATGTTATTTTAATGATTCAAGTTTGTATAAAATTTTTATCAGAATTTAAAATTTCTTTATAAAAACTAAAATGAAAGATGTAGGAAAATAAAGATATAGATTAATCATTAATAACAACGTAAATAATATTTTATTTGTAATAGATAACTTTTATTCCATCGATCTAAATAAACTTTAAAAACAAAAGCCAGTTTTTAGAAAAATTTATAAGAGTAACACTTTTAAATCAAAGTTTATTTCATACTAATTATAAGCAAAGATCTTACACACGCAAATTTCCTTTAATTCCATAGTTTTCTTTGAAAAGTAAACATGAAATATTAACTATAATATATACAGCATAGTAAAGAATACATAAATTTATAAATTATTTTTGTAAATAAGAAAGCGTTGAAAATAGTTGCATTCAAGATGAAAACGTTGAGAGGAAAGCTCCATACCGATAAAAGTCGCGAACTCGACAGATTTCTCTGTCAGAGAGTAATCCATTGTAAGTACCAGAACAGATTTCTCCAAAATTGTCAACAAGTTCGAAGCACTTTTTTAGAAAATCCTTTTAGAATTTCTTAGCTTCCACCGGTTGAATTCAATGCGGAAATAATTATGTTTAGGGATACTTCAGACATAAAATTCTTTGTTGTACGCGGAACTTGCATTCTCAGCAACTTTCATTTAAAGTAGCTTAGAATAAATTCATTTTGAACAATGAGAATTTAACAAGATACATATAATTATTTCTTAGGATAAGGTAAAGTTTGCAACACATGGTTCTTAATAGAAAATTAAGTACATTCTTAAATTACTAAAATAATTTTATTGTAAATCATATATACATACAGAATCGTTTGAGTTTTGTGAAAAATTTTTAACTGCATCTGAGGTTCTTTTAGACAAGTGATACTTATCACATATTAGCACTTTATATAATTGAATAATTTTATAGAACAAACATTTGTAGAGTATTAATTTCAATGTTCAACTTACAAATATTACATGATTTGCAACATAAATACTATAAATATTTTTGGAATAGTTTTAACAGAATAGAAAAAACATTTATGCAATTATCTTTTTATTTTAATTTAAAATATTACCGAACATTGTTTTTTCTTTTTGTAAGATATTGTCGAACATTCATCTGCCGAATCTTTACTTTCCGGAAGGACTTTCCATAGAATTGCATATCAAATTCATGTGTCGCAAAATAAAAAGCTCAGAAAATTGCATCCTGTCAAACGCGCGTGATGAAAATAGAAACACATCATCAATAAACTGTTAAACAATGACCTTCCACTCTAAAGAGCATTATTTTAATTGTAATCTCACAAAGAAAGGGTTCTTGAAATTAACAGCCTATCAAAATGAAAACTCTTTAAAACCAAACTGCATGAAAGTTAGGCCTGATTAAATGATAATTTTATTGGAAGATATGCGTTAAATGCTCAAAGGAACCATTGTCTCATAAAAACTATTAGTTTTTATATTTACGAACTTCTTTTTAATACCCTTCGGCTGAAATAGGATTATGATTAAAGAGAAAAAAATTTATCTTTAATTTATTTACTAACCATGACATAAGAATTGTTTGAGTTTTTCAGATATGGCTTAAAGTCTACTTCACTTTATTTTGTTTCTGTTTTTATGTTATGAAAATATTTGACTATTGCCTTGCATTTACATTGCTAATGGTTGGAATTCAGATTTTAAAGCTTCAAAAGTGTATTACTTTAAAAATTTCCTGAAATTTATTTCTTTTTTGAGTTGATTCTTGTTAGTTTGTTAACCAAATCCAGTTTCTGTCAGGTTTACCAGCTCCCCTAATTTTATTTCATGCTCACTTGAAATCCTTTATCATTCGCATGTGACAACAAATAAAATACACAATCATGGGTAGACCAAATTTAATTGATCAAGAAAAAATTGAATCTAAGAATCAACGACAAGAGAAAATGAAAAAATTCAACATGTTTGGGCTTCTAATCTACTGAATAAAGATTCGAAAACAAAACATCATAGTGTGTGCTGAAGTATAAAAATTTTATCCTATGATAAAACTGAAAACTCGAATTCAGGTAAGCTAAAAAAAACTTAAAATCGATTCATTTTCCAAGCTTAATAATTTTATTTATGTCCTTGAAAGATAAGTTTCAAATTAGCGCTTTGTGCGCCAAGCCAATTTCCAAGATCGATGACATTTTACGATATATTAGAAATGAAAAACAGATCGAAGTGATTTTGCCTTACGATTTTAATGGGGAAAATAATTCAATAGAAGGAGTATCATTACAAAAAATCATTTTTGATAAAGACGAACTGTAAATTCGTATAAATCCAAAACATTACACAAGAGGGAGATCTATAGAATATATTGTACTCGGAGTCCCATTTCTTGTGGTTTGTTCATGAGTTCTTTCAGTTGTAATTTCATTACATGTATAACTCCAACGAAATATATAAAAGAAAGAAGTAACAAAGAGAAAAAAATAGAAGAAAAAAAAAGTAAAAAATATAAGCAAGACCAAATGAAAAAGACAAAAAAACAAACAAGATAAAAACAAAATGATTAAGTTTAAATCTTCAAGGGGAAACGTTAAATTTTTCGTATTAGTTTTTTTTTTTTTCTTTCAGCTGTTGAGAATCACAGTCAAGGTACTTAAGAGAGCATGATCGTACACAGAAATATTAAGAGCTCGCAGCAACATACTGTGTGGTTAAAAATTAAGAATATCACTCCGTAAACCAGACAGGTGCATTAAAGTTCCTCGGTATTTAATGGTCTTTTTTATGACAACGAATAAAATTGTTGCATTTTTTTTCCTCCTAAGATTATATTGAAACTATTTTTTTTAGCAGAAAATTATCTGTTTTTCAGACTTCATACATCATTCATGCTGTAAGCTATCGTCTTCACTCGTGGGTAAAACTAATGTTTGCCCGTATTTGTACAAAAAGAAAACTATCCAATGATGTCAGTGAAAATGAAACTTTGGTATATTTCCCATTCATTTTGTGACCTTTTGCATTTTTGAAAGATGTTTTACTTTATATTATGACTTATTTATTTGTACTCCCTTCTTGTCTCCTATGTACAAGCTTGCTTACTGTTTGAAGTTGAATAAAACGAAAAAGGCGGAAACAAACACACTTACTATTTGGAATCGAATAAATCGAAAAAATACGAAAATCAAATACACCCTTGGTAATTAAATAAAACGAAGCTAAAAATAAAACGAAATTGAATAAAACATATTTACTATTATGTTCGACACTATTTTAAATTAAAATTATTAATGAATTACATCTTTTACTTTGTTTCCTGTATTTGTGAAATATAAAAATAATAATATTCCCGTTATTAATATAGTTGTTTAATATGAAACTTCTCAGGGAACAATTTTTTTCTATAATTGTAGTTGTTTCTTCTTACAGAACATTTTTTAATTACTATTGAAAAAGATTTGAAATAAATTATTATTTTCAATATTAATTAAGAATTTATTCTTAAATTATTTTCAAAAGTAATTAGAAAAATTTTTTTTTCTGAAAAATAGAAACATGAAAGTAATTTTTTTATTTTTATTTATTTATTTTTTTTATTTTATTTATTTATTTATTTTTATTTATTTTTATTTATTTTTTTTTTATTTTTTTTTATTTTTTTTTTATTTTATTTTTTTTTTTTTTTTTGCTGATAATAACAAAATGTGTGCGTGTGAATTGATATTTCATAAATTTGTTTACAAAAAAGAATTATGTCAGTTTTAAGGAATTAATTTTTCACTAACATAGGAATTACACATAATAAAGTTTTAAAAATTAATTGAACCTTACAATTAATATAATATGATACATTTAGCTAAGAATCAGATTGTAAGCACAATATAATGATTAATTATTAGTTTGTTTCTAATGGTAAATTTAATCTTATTTATATGTAGTAATTTATTACTTTATAATAGCAAAAATGGAGCACTGTTAAATAAATTATATTGTGAGAATGTCACATTTATAAATTATTAGTTATTTGTAACATTTCGTAAATTCAAAATTAAATATAAAATATTATATAATACAAGTATATTAAAATAATATTAAAAAGATGTTATGTTAGCCTGGTCTGGAATCGTGTCGTTTTCTCATCTTAATGGTAACAGTTTCAATAACTGATGCAAGGAAGACCTTCGTGCTTATAGGTCTTAGCCATATTAATTAAAAAGTACAGGGTATTAAAAATGAAAGTCGACAAAGAGGAAATGCGATGCTTTCATAGTTTTTCTTTGATGAAGACGAAAAAACAAGATAATTAATAATAAGATAATTGATAATTGGGAATGGTATTTATGGTACCGATACTATTACAGCTAATTACGTATAAATTTTGTTTCATCGATTCCCTGCAGACATATACATCATCAAAAATATTAATAAAATCACAAAAATTTCCAAAGTTGACCAGCATGTTAGCAGTCCAGAAGTAAAAGTTCATCTTCAAAACAACAATGAAATTATTTTGCACAAAGCTAATCAAAAACATATGAATAAAAATTTAAAAACATGTAATTAAAAGCCTTGAAGTTCATGTAAAAACAATGGATTTCTTTTCCCTTAACCTAATGTTATAATAAAAAATGTTTGCCCCAATAATGTTTTGAGAAGATATAGTTTCCGGGCATTAGAAATAAATAATTACATTAAATAATATTTTAAGTGTGGTTCGACACAATAGGATTTAGTTATTTCAATTAATTCAAGATACATGTTTTGATTTGTTTATAATTCAAAGGTCATATTTGCACACGAGGGGTAATTCAGAAATGGGACCTCTACACTCATACCCAAGGTGGGATTTGAATCCACAAATTATTAAATAGAAGGCAAGTGTGATAACCATTCAGTTGATAGTCTATGGTGCAGAATATAACATTTTTGGTGTTGTGTAAATTGCTCTTATGTAGGTGGTGTTGTTAATATTTTTGAATACACAATATTTTTAACTAAAAAATTTAATAAATAATAAATAAATATTTTTTATTCATAAATAAACAAAATTCTTGTAATCATTTTTAAAAATAATTAATAAATTCAAATTAAGCTGAAAAAAATTTCTTCCAAATATATTCACATAAAGTACTTTCAGCTTGAATTTATTTATAATTCTCATAGGTTTCATAAATGACTGCTGAATGCACAGAACCCTCCTTTATAAAAACAATGAAACAACAAAATCTTGAGTGAACCCCATAAAAGTTTTCCATTTACTGTACTGTTCATCTTCAATGTATGCGTGTGAAATAATGTTTTAGAGTCCCTGCATATTTTATATTAGAGCATCTCTCCTACTTCAAATCGTAATTTTTAAATTTTACAGCTTTCATGCAGCTGTTTCCTCTTATCTTAATCCTACAGGATTCTAAGGAAATATTTGCCTTTCGTCAAGCTTTTTTTCTGTATCTTCAACTGCAGTTTCAACTATAAAACACTCCTTTGCCGAAATTATTTTATTTTTTAGTCAGAGAAAGAACACTCTCTTGAAGTTGTAATTGAAACTAATCATTAAAGCAATCGCCTCTTAAATTGAATATTAAAACAAGTGTATATTCCGTCGAATATCACTTTAAACAATGAGATATTATTTTTGTTTCACAATTTTCCTAGTTCTAATAAATACCATTCTTGGATATACTTTCAATTTTGTCTTCCTTACTCAACATTTTTTGATTAAAATTAATCTTTGAGATTTATGATTTGATTAAAGAGAATCAATACATCTTGTTTTTCAACTTTGTTCTTTGAAATGTAATATTCAAATGTTTAATTTGAATATTTATAGAAATGGAATATATACTCTATAGAAATGGATGATACACAATATATAGAAAATGATACATAATTATGTAGTTAGCTTAGTATTTTTATCATGATCTTGGGTTTTTTGGGCTATATCTTCTCAAAACATTATTGGGGCAAACATTTTTTATTATAACATTAGGTTAAGGGAAAAGAAATCCATTGTTTTTACATGAACTTCAAGGCTTTTAATTACATGTTTTTAAATTTTTATTCATATGTTTTTGATTAGCTTTGTGCAAAATAATTTCAAGTTGTTTTGAAGATGAACTTTTACTTCTGGACTGCTAACATGCTGGACAACTTTGGAAATTTTTGTGATTTTATTAATATTTTTGATGATATATATGTCTTCAGGGAATCGATGAAACAAAATTTATACGTAATTAGCTGTAATAGTATCGGTACTATAAATACCATTCCCAATTATCAATTATCTTATTATTAGTTATCTTTTTTTTTTCGTCTTCATCAAAGAAAAACTATGAAAGCATCGCATTTCCTCTTTGTCGACTTTCATTTTTAATACCCTGTACTTTTTAAATGAATAAACTGAATAAAAAGTAGCCAAATATTTTTAGTGCGAAATATAATCTTTCCAGCGAGCATTAATTTGAAATTGTACGATTGGTTCTGAATGAACACTACAGTAATTGACCGAAAAAATAATGAATTTTGTTTTCCAAACCTATATATAACATTAACCTTACAGTACAGCTTATAATTATATATAATATTAACCAGTACAGCTTATAATCAGATATGTTTCAGTACATTGAGTCTGATTTTTTTTTAGTTATTTCATCTTTACTCTACAAACGTACAAAAGTCTTGTGAGAAAAGAATTAACTTCCAATGCAAGAAACCATCGTGTCATAGTAAAAGGAAAAGGCTCTTCAAAGTTAAAGGTCCTGTGTTCCATTCCAACAACTGTTGGACAATGGGAGATAAATGTAGTGCGTCTACCTTATGCATACACGTCAGTCAGAGTTGATTATCGTGATTTTTAAGGGTTTCCCTTGCGATCGTAAATACAGCTTACTATCTGCGAAAAGCCTTCCTGGAATAAAACTTACGAGGTAAACATTGAAATGTTTTGAAATTGCTTTACGCCATTAGACGTCTTCCACTGCGGTTTCAAAATTTTAATGCGCAGAATTGCGAATCCGATAAATGGTTAAGCGAAAGACCTTCTAAGTGAGATATTCTATGAGCATTGACATTTCCATAACACCCACCTCTTCTTGTCTCACGTGGTGTGAAGAGGAGGTTGCCATATCAGATATCGATTTCACATTCATTCAATGGCTTATAAAAGTTCAACAGTCAATAAAAAGCAAAGTTTCTCAATTTAGTAAAGATGAACTTTAAATGAGAACATAACCTAAATATTTGTTACTTGATCAAGCGTTAATACTAAAATTTGACATATTTCTTACAGTTGAGATTAAAATTGCAAACATATGAGTTTGAGAAATTATTTAAATAGTGGAATGAAGCATCAACCTCTTTCATGTAAGCTTGTTAATTAAAAATATTTTAACCTCTACTTTTTATACGTGGTACATTTTATGTGCAATATGAATTAACGTTATATAATTCCCATATTCCATTTTTTTTTTAAATTTTTTTTCGTATAAAATAAGTCCAAATTGAAAGGGCACTCAGCGTAAATATTAAATTGGATGTATGTGAGACAATGAAGATATTGAAGATATCTTTAAGATAAGATATGAATATATCTTTTTTTTTTGAACTAGAACAAAAACATTTATTTAAATTTAACTAATTTCCGGCATTATTCAAATTATAATATGTCAAATTATTATTCGAATATGACTCACATATCCTTATATATATTATAATATCTTGGAAATGTTAAAAATGTTTTCCAAAAAAGATAAATGTTTATA
>JAPDSC010012286.1:18686-44218 GCA_026290005.1 Latrodectus geometricus | reverse complement strand
ACTAAGTCAATCAAAATTTAAAAGTTTGAATTCCTAAAACTTAAATTTTTCAAAAAAATCTACGCAATTGTTATCGGGATGTAAGGTTTTTCCACCTTAGAACATTTCTGAAGTTTTTTTTAAATTTTTGATGAAATATATTGTAAACATTTATCTAGTTTCTTTCTAGATGCTTAAAAACTTTTAAAAAATTGAATTCTGAAAATAATTTCGTTGGTTTTCATAGTGGAAAAAGTACTTCTAATTCACATCATATTCTATGCAGATAGAATATAAAGTTTATACTTATTCTTTGGTTCGTTGATTGAAAAATACTTTTAAATTAAAATCGAAAATAAAAGCGCACCATTTCGTTGGCTTACAAGGTGGTGGAGTAAAGTCTATGTAAGTTGCTGATTGTGCAAGTGAACTATGTTTTTGATTGATTGGCTTGTAACTTCATTTTTGAACAAGAAGGTCAATTCAACCAGGTTAATATTATTGATTTTATTCTAAAATATTAAATTTAATTACTTTTTTTAAGGTAATGGAGTTATTTTAAATGGTTTGAATTTTCATAAAGTTTTTCTACCAAAAAAATATATAATTTTTTTATATAACTTGTAATTTAACTACCACCAAAGATATATGACATAAACTTAAATTATCTTTTAAATTGTATAGTATATAACTTTTTATTGATTGAATGAAATTTCCGATATGTTATGCAAAGGATAAAAATTACCGCTTAATATAGAAATGCTTTTACAAATTCCGCCAAATAAAAATCAAATTTATTGGAAATTGTAAACAATATCATGTTTGCTTAGCTTAGCACTTAAAAAATATTTTACACTCAAGCATTCTCGTAAAGTTAAGCCAGAAAAATTGACTTAAGAAATTCAATGTCAAAAGTTAAAACCTGCAGGAAAAATACTATTTTTAAATAATAAAATATTTATCGGTTTTATTTAAAATAATATATTTAAGAAATATTTTGTAAATAGATGAAAGATGCTTAATTTGACTTTTTTTAAAAAATAACATTAGAAAAGCGTTAAATTGCTTAAATTTTCTTTATTTAACCAGCATTCTTATAAAAAAAATCAAATGACTTTAAATTAAAAATCCACCGAACAAGAAAGATTCAATCAAAATAAAATGAAACTGTCAAAAACCAAATGATTCATAATAAATAATAAATTGTAATACATAGATGTAAATTTTTGGTGCCATGAGAGTAATAGCTTTAGATTTTTGTTTAATTTTGAAATCTATCAAAAGTACAATCAACCCAATATTGTTTATGTTATGGAATGAAATAGACTACGGTAGTTCTGGCATTTGTTCCGATCTAACAAAGCAAACCTAAAAAAATAAATTAGTTTTGATCATAAACTAGTTCAAAAATTACATTTTAAAATGATGAAATGTATATAAATTGAATGATAATTGATAAGAGCATCTGTTTTTGGAACAACTTTGATATACTCCCCCCAAAAAATTAAGCGCCAAATCTGGCACTCCCTACGGACTTTTTAGGGTTGCTGTTTCTTATTTTGGTGTTACCGATTTAGGTTTTTTCAGCTTTTAGGTTTTTGCTGTAGCCAAATTTAGTATTTTCTTGTATTTTGTACTATTTTCTGAATTTTTTTTTAAAGTTTTTTATGTATTAATTATTTGTATTTAGCGAGAATCCATCTTGGCGAGTAAAAAAAGGCACCAAAAAGAGGTATTATGGTTGGTGTGGGAAAAAAAAGTCGCCAAATTTCCGATTTGGGGGGGGGTATATCAAAGTAGTTCCCTGTTTTTCTTTAGAAAGCAATAATAAATACAATGTAAAATGTGTTTTGTTAAATTAAGAAATCATTGAATGCATAGTATACTTATAGTATTGTATACTATGCAATCATATTAATTCAAAAAAATTACTGTATATAATTTTTTTTATTTAAAGACATTACAAGACTATATATGGTATAATATATATTTATATAATATTATATATAGTCTATCAAAATGAACTCTATATAATCCCTCTAACTCAAATGAACTATATAATCTCATCTTTCTTTCTCAATATTATTATAAATTCCTAATTGAATTTTTCTTTGATTAAATGATTTCATGAGTAACTACGGTGAAATCGTATAAATGGTGACGTTTAATCTAAAAATTTATATATTTTTATTCATAAAGTAGTTGAAAAATTAAATTTTAAAAATGTTGAAACTGTATATAAATCGAAGAATATAATAATTGATAAATGACCATTTTTCTTTAAGAAACAATTATAAAAACATTGCAAATTGTGTGATTTTTCTGATTTGAGAAGAAATTGAATGCATAGTATACCTATAGTGTTGTTATGTTTTTACATAAAAGATAGCAAACTCAAATGAACTATACTATCCCACATTTCTTCTTTATTGTAGTTACATATAAGATTTTTCTTTAATAAAATAATTTCATGGGTAACTGCTGTAAAATGATAGAAATGGGGACATTTAATACAAAAATTAAATTATTTTAGTTCATAATGTAGTGCACAATTTAGTTTAAAATAAAAATCCTTATTGCATTAAAATTTATGTGTGTAACTGTACACATAAAGATGTGCAAGGATGTTTCCTTTTCTTCTTAATTTATTCATTGTATAGTTAACATTTTGTATTATTTAGTGCTTGTTAAATAATTAAATAAAATTAAAATGCTTCAAACTTTAAGAAATAACTAAATCTATAATACAATATTTGTTTATTCATTAATTTCTCTTTAAAGATATGCTTTTTATTTCATATTTACTGAAAAAATACTGATTTTGTATATTTCATATAATACGTTTTATATTTGAATTAAAACATAACCTTTAAAAATAAACCCTTTATGAATATGTTTTTTTAAATATATTCTGGAAATCTTAAAAAATGCAATAAACTGCACAAATACAAAATACTTTCCATGTGTTAAAATATCCTCTAAACAATAGATACCAAATATAGATATTTTTCTATCTATTGTTTAGAGGTTATTTTAACACATGGAAAGCTTAAACTTCAGATGGTATTGTTTGCACACAATATTTTATTTATTGTATGTATATCTCTTTTTGTGCAGCTCTTTTTATTGTTATATTTTTAATGACCATTAGCAAATTAAAATCAGACTCGATGTGTTTAAGTGTGCAATATCATATACAAAAAGAATATGGGTACCTGTAAAGTTAAAAATAAAAGTATCATGGTTAAAAGCTAATATCACTGCAGGAACGAAAGCAGGTGCTTTGAATTCTCGTATCTTTTTTATATCAAGAAATAAAAGTGTCATATTTTTTTTCCCTTAAGATTATGTTACGAACTTTTTTTTATATTATATTTCATGATTTTTAGGTTTCATGTCCTTTTGGTTCAATATATCAGCTCAATATTCTTTTTCGGAAGATATTGGCTTATGTGTAAAGGCTTGTTGTCCACTATTTCTTATGACGAAACCGTCTTTTGAGAGTTCGGTATTTTCGGAAGGGGAGGGGGCGTAATTTCTGCAAGCCTACAAAAAGGGCTACTCTTAAAAGGGGAAAGGTGGTCGAAGAATGGGCAAGGAAACACAAAATTGAGTCTACAGATTTGGATTAAACTACAGGAATAATTATATAAATAAATAACATTATATAATTACAATGAATGTTTGAATAGCTAATAGGAAATTCATAAATAAATTTTAATAAATTCAAAATCGACCAAGGGTTTGAACAATACACACTACGAAGCCTGTATGGAAAATACTACGTAACTATGATGTGAAAAAAATTATATCCCTCTAAGAACGTCACTTTTAACCATAATTGAAACATTTTCGGTGTTTGGCAATCAAATTTGGCGACGAGCTTCGAGGACAGATTTGAATGTCCATTTCTGTAAGAATATCCCCTCTTTTTTGCCTTCAGGGGATGAATTATCTTTCCTCATTCCAATTTTTTCTTACAATTCAAGCTTACTCGCCTCTGTATTAGTGTAAAAAAAATTATTTCCTGCCATACTAGAGAAAATAGATCTCAATTTGTTTCCCATTTCTAATTTTTTGACATTTTGCTCTCTAGAGGTATAAGGTTATAAATTTCATAAGATCTCATTTATTCATACTTGACTCTTGTCTCTTACGTACAATGGCAATTATTGTTCAAAATTAATTAAAACAAAAAGCCTATATCATTCATAATGTCATATTTAACATAGTTTTAAATTGGATGCATTAATTAATTATGTTTTACTTTGTTGCGAGTACTTTTGAAGTTAATAAAATATGCAATAAAATTATCGTTAATAATGTGGTTGCTAAGCATACACTTTCAAAATAATTTGTAATTTTCTGTAAAAATTGAAATGTGATAGTATCTTCTGTTCCTGATATTATTAAAATGATTTATATGCTTCAGGAATTTGTTTATAAAGAACAAATTTATGAGGTATACAATTCATTTTAAAATTATTAGGAATTAACAATGAAATTATTTCCATCCAGTTATTAGTTTTATAAACTTTATGGAATAAATTCTCTTCTTAATGTTTGTTCTAAGTATTAAAACTTTTCTACTAACTATTTCATTTTAAATTTTATCATAAATTTATGATTAGTTACGTTTTAATGTCGAATAGTTAAATATTCAAGCCAAATCAGATAATCTAATTTATTTATCGTACTTTATCAATTTAATAAGGGAATTAGAAAAAAATAAAGTAGTCCTAAAATTTATGTAATTATGTTACTGATATTTTGTTTTGTAACCTATTCATAAAATAAAGCTATGTTAAGCTAAAAATAATTATTAATTTTAAAAATAACTTAGAAATAAATTAAATATCAAGTATTGTTTATAAAAATAAGGTCTTGATATCCTAGTACTGAAAGGAATCCCTTTTGTGTTCAGATGGTAAGTTCAATCAACGACCTACAGAAAGATTGTCATGCCAACAACTTTTAGGCAAGTTAAATAAAGCCTATTGTACCTCAATTAGTATTGAAAAGGAAAAGAATCTAAATATTTCAAATAAAATCTAAAATCAAAAGAGGGCATTCAAAATATGGCTTGGAAGACTAAATAAAATCATATATTACGATAAGGCATTTTTAATAAAAATAGAAGGTAAAAGGTACTCACAGTAAACAATTTACATAAATTCGAAACAATCAGTTATGTTCTATAGAGATCTAAAGGAATTTATAGTTCTATCGAAAGGTAGGGAGAAAACTTAAATAATATTTAAATGACAAAAATATTTTATACTAAAGGAATCTGCATCACATTGAAATTTTTAATTTTCATATTTTCTGAGCCTCTATTTTCTCTTATCAGAATCCAATATGATTCCAAACAAATAATGGTCTTCCACCAAGCATTTTAATTTTTGCTGCCTCGTTATCAGCAGTTTCCTAATATAAAATAAGTAATTCACTGTCAAAGTAAGAACATTTTTAGTTTGAAAAATCCCCATTCTGTTAATTTTGCGCACTAAAATGTAAACGCTTCGCATTTCAAAAGTTAATTTTAGAATTTGGTGAGAAATAGCTTCAAAAAGTGATTTTTTTTATGGATTCCATAGTATTAATAGATAAATAATTTTAGAATATGTTTATCGTTGATTTTTTTTTCAATTTTTCTAATTTATTTATGTATTAAGACTACTGCTCTCTAACGTACATATGTTGAAATGATTTTCATATTTCATTTTTTCAAATAAGTTTAACATCTCCCATCTAGAATGCATTTAGTGTATTATACTACTATCTAGTATAACATAAAAATTAATTATAAATAATTATAAAGTATTACATGATTATACCATGTGTTTGTTTTCTGTATTATAATTTTGAATTTGTATGCTATTTTTTGTAATATTTTCAAAAATATTATACTTTTACTATGATAATTTTATATCACCTAATTTATAGACTTGCTTAAATATATAATACATGAATTGAATTTTATTTTATTATTATTACTTTTACATTCTATGCAAAAATAAATATTAATTATGCACAAAAAAGGAAAATTATGATAGACTATTTCACTGTATTGGTTTCTGTATTCATAATCTTAGATCTTTTTTTGTCACATTTTTTATTAAAAATAAGCTAACAAAGACGTTTGAATATTGTTATGATAATTTTTTTTACAGCAGCTAATAAAACTACCGTAACATACATAGCAGCAATATAATTAACATTAATGGTATACAATTCAAATTTCGCTTATGAAAACTAATTATTTCGTTTAATTTTTGACTATACCATAGTTTATTTAAGGTAGATTTGTTGGTAATTTATGATTTAAGAAAAGAAAACTGTTATTGTGAAATAAAAAAGGAAAATATTACATCCAAAAAATTAGCGATAAGCTTTTTAAAATGATTCACTCTTATATTCTGTAGTTGAAATCATCGTTGTATAATGTTGTCATTATTTGTGGGAATTCTAATATTTGTTTTAATAATTACAAATAAAGTTTTCTTTCCTTCATTTTCTTTCATTTTGAAACACCATTGGCAATATTTTATTAACAACTGCCCAAAATATAATGGATTCATTTTGAATGCCATTGCATGTATCTCCGTTTATTCCCCCCCCCCCATCACCAAAGTTAAATATAAGAAAATTCAGAGTGAAACCATTAAACAAAACATGATATAACATTTTATAATATCGTTAGTTCACGGTTACAACCATATCATTTAAGGAAGCTCTAAATGAGATTCAAATGACAGTTACCAGTTTAAGCTAAATGTTAGTATCTATCTATCTATAAAGGTCCACCATGTAGAGGAGTTTATACGCCAAAGGGCGAGAATTCCCATTTAGATCTCCCACGAGTAAGAAATGACCCATTACTGCAAACGATTGGCACATTTCATCGCAAAAATATCAATATTAAATATGAAAACGGGCGATAAATAGCTAAGGTGGGCAGACGATTTTTCTGGGAATGTATCAAGGTGACAAAAAATTAATTTTGTCTTCCATAAAAAATGATATTTCTCGGAGCCAAATGTGTCATTAAAATCGACTTTTTTCCCTTATTTTTTTCTCGTTTCATTTTTTTTCTCACTTGCTTTCAACCTGGTTGGCTTTTTGTGTGGCGAATATTTTGATATCTGAAGCGTAACGAACGCTGAAATTGCTGATTCAAAATCGAAGTAGGATTTTTTATTTCTTCCTTTTTTTGTGTTTTTTGGAAAAGTAATTTTGTGGAAAATTACTACCCAACTTGATGTTTCCAAGTTAGTTATTAAATTAGCCTTTCAGGTACATGTATTTGAATCACGTTTAATAATTGTACATTTAATATGCTGTTTTTTCATCTCAGATAAAATAACCGTAATATATTTATCTTACATTTTTTCTCTTATTCATTTCCTTTTAATTGATTCCATGATAATTACAAGTTTTCTCATATTTAACAAGAATAATACATTAAATGTTTTAACCCCTAACAATATTTTCATGAATTATTGTAGGGTTGATAAAAAATTTGTCCTTTTTAAGACAATTTGTTTAGATATTAGTTTGGGGAAAAAGTTATCCATTATTTTTTCGGTAGACGTCTGTAGTGATCGCTATCTCGTCAGGTATCAATCAAACAATTTCAAATTTATGCTCATTGAAAAGGCGACATTTGACACTAAAATATTCTCTTGCGGTTTTTTCTTTGATTCATTAGTTACGAGTACAAAGTTTTAAAAATAGAAGACAACAAACAGAAAATTCGATACATTTTAGTTTTTCGCTTGTAACGGTGAAAATGCTAACCAGGTGGCTAAAATTGTGAAAGGTATTTATTGTCCTATATATGACTGTAACAACTAGTTACGCACAATTTTAGTTTCGTCGATTCCGTTTGGGTATTTGGATGCTAAAGATGCACCTCGCATGAATACAACATTGTCGAGAATGTCTATAAAATATCAAAAATTATCAAACTTGACAGCATGTCAGCAGTCGTAGCTTCGCACAAGACCTAAAAATCTACAAGAAAACTGTTTTAAACCTTTTTACAAAGCGAATCTGAAAGAAGTTACAAAAAAATCACGTAAAAATAATGGATTCCTTTTTCCCCAACATAATATTATTTCAATTGTTTCTGTATTTTTTTTTTTTTTTTTTTTTTGGTAAATACATTATATATTTATTTTCCCCTTAAATGTGTTATACAAATTTTAGGAAAAAAATTTGAAACTGTTCAATAGACACACATAGTTTGAAAATTAAAAGATTTTTTGAAACCTTTTCGAGGATTAATAGCAAATTGATCTTTTATGAGACGTTACGCAGAAGAGGATGAGCAATTACATGTCATATTAATGATTTGTTTGTCAACTTCTTCAGCATTATCAAGACCTGTAAGAAGAAAGAGAAATTCCCAGAACTTTTTCCAATTGAAAGGCTTGCATAAAGAAGAAATACAACGCAATAGTTGCATACAACATTTCGTTATTATATTTTAAATATATTTTAAAAAAGCATGTGTTATATTAATGGGGAAGTTCTTATTATAAATTTTCACTATGCATAAATATCAAATATTTAAATGCTTATGTCTAATTATATTGTTTTGATTAATAAAAATGATTTGAGAGAGAAATAAAAACAAATATTGTAACGGTTGCTATGGTAAAAACAGCGGTCCATTTCAAATAGGAGTTAAGAGTGCTATGAATTGGCTGTAAATAAAATAGTACCTCTTGTTATTCTCAGTGCGTTCATAAGACTAAAATGGAACGTGCATTGCTTCTACGGTGACAGACAGACACCAACCAACTCGTGAGAGCTACTTTTGTGGTAGATAGACAGCGTATCATTCCTCTCATTATCGATGATGTTTTCAACAGGTTAGGTGTCGATTACTCAATTTTCAGGTAATGAGTGTGAAGTTTTTATGCTCGGCTATTTTAAGGTCATTTACAAGGCCGTGCTGGAACAAGGATTTATTAAATGTAACTTGTAAGATCAGGTGTCCAAAGGACTGGTTGGAATATATGAAAGAATTGTGAGAACGGGATATTACATTTCGTAATTTTTATGGGAACTGATTCATTAACATCAATGACTCTTGGGTTGATGTATTTTTTGATTTTAAACATATTTGCTACTAAAATATTGCTTTGGTAACTATCATTAAAAAAAAATAACCCTTAAAGCAAAAGTTTAATATGAGATGAAGATTAAAATTAAACACTATATACATATGACTCATTTTATATCTGTATTATTTTTGGTCATTTATTTCGCTCCTAACACATTTGCAATAATTAAAAGTTAAAATGCGTTAATGAATTTATATCTAACCAAGTATAAATCCAATGATGATGACTAATGAGGAAAATAAAAAAAGGGATGAAGCTCGAGGAAAAAAATTCTGAATGGTTTTCGGCTCTTCCCTAATCACAAATTGAGCCGGAAATTCATATCTCCTGTAGGAACTCAGGACAGCATTTCGCGTAAGTGGAAGACACTCATGCCACTAACAGAAATAATGGTGGAAAATACTCCCTTCTTGCCTCTCCAATACGAAATATTTGGTACCTAAGGAGTTATGATTCATTCCTTTTCAAATGACATCGTACAAGTGAAGCCTGGATCTTGAGCTCATTTCTACTTTACCCATTAAAACTTTTCCCTGACAGCTTCCATTGGAGAAAAAACACCGCTTTTTAAAATGAGGATTGAGATTTATAGCCCGCATTCTAAGACTGCAGACGGGCTATTTCGGATTACTTCCACTCTCACGTGTCCGCCATCTATCCTCTCATACATACCTTTCGTCAATTCTCTTAGCAATCAAAATTGTTGGGAAGTACCTGTTCATAAAAATTTTACGTTCATTCAGAAAAATCTTTGTCCCTTTCTCTTCTAAAAAATCGCTTTCATTAGTGATATAGAGAGTATATATATGTTTTGCTAACCCTTGTTAAATAAGGATTTTTAGTTTCTATGGAAAAAAATGCTTTAATATTAGGGAAAGATTTAGGGATGGAATTTATCAATCAAAAGTATTCATTCAGTTTGCAAACCTAGCTAGTATGTATGTATGTATGTTGAAATGACATTGTTAGCCCTAAAAACACTATTAATAAGTTGAACAATTTAATAGTTATTTAAAGTTTATTAATAAAAATAATTCATCTATCTTATCTTCATCAAACAAAGTCTTTTTTATCATTCTTATTTATATTTTAGCACTTTTAATAACTTTCTCGCGCTTTAATTATTATTAGTAACAAAATTAATATTTTACTTTATAACAAGAAATAAATTTTTATTATAACTTTATTTTTGTTACCAAATAACTTCTAACTAGGTTATCATTAACAATTACTAAACGCTAATTATATGTAAATGAAACGTAATTATAGTAAATATATAATTGGTTTCAGAAATATTAAACCTATAAGAAATGTTAGCCGTTCGAAATTAAATCATTTGTATTTAGCTGAGAATATAAACTTTTTACCTTTGTGGCATATGGTGTGAATAGATGCTATATATTTAGCACATATCATACTATAGAATCTTTGTTGAAACACTAGAAAATTTTAATTGCATATCATTGCTCAATCTGCTTAAATTTATGTTGCAAAAAAATATCTATTGGAAAAAATTATATGTTAATCAACAACAAGCAAAATTTTAATGACTTTTTATTTCTGAATAACAAAATAATTCAATAATTAAAAGTTTTATAGAAAGTTAGAATATATATATACATAATAATATAGTAGCACTTTTTTTACCGCAACATAATTTAGTTAGAATGAATGGAAATTTAAAATAAGAAATATCGATGGATATAATAATAATAATTTATTATTAAATTTTAAAGTTCTATTGATTTACGAAATATACTGCAAACCTGGCGATGAGTTTATAAAGAAATATTGATGCGTATTTTATTTCAGAATGAAGTACCTTGATCGTATTAAAAATCTTCTGCCTTCTTTATTTTTCACTGTTCATTATATTTTTGTTCAAATTTCGACCTTAAAAGACTCTGTGAACAACAATTTTTATTTATTTCCTGTAACAAAGGTAAATTATATGAAGGTTCATGACAGTGCATATGAAACCATAGTTCCTTGAATAAAAATAGATTAAAAATTTTAATTTCTGAATTCATTTCTGAAAAATATATTGACCGTAGTAATAAGTAAAATAAAAAATATCCTAGCAATAATATCATCCCACTTTAATAATAAATGTATACAATGTACTATGTATTTAAATTATATATAAGTAAGTTTATAAGTAGCGTTTTTCTAATTTTATGTATCAGGCTTGTGTATTATGTTAAATCGTAGATCGTCTGTAAAAGACCAAATTTGATTTAAAATGAATAAATTTATTTTTTAGATTTTCTAAATTTAGAAATTCTCAGTACATATTCACTAATTTTATAAATTGAGAAATTTAGTGAAAGCAATATTTTACGCTTGATATCTCAGCTTAGAGATAGTTTACATTTTTTAAATGTCATAGATTGGAGAAATCATTTTTGGCACATCTTATACATATGAAATTCAGTGGAAATTATTATTTTCTTAAATTTTCTTTAGATTATAAGGTATAATATCATTTAAATATTCTAAAGCAGCTATTTTGGACAAAAAAAAGTGCCAAAATGAAGGAACAAATTATAGTTGCAGTTACACTCATAGACAAAAAAATACCCCTCTTGAAGATTGTTAAGATACATATATACAATACATATATACTGAAAGAATGCCTCTTTTTTTAATAATTAATGAGTAATGAATCAGAATTCATGTTGTATAAAAAAAAATTTCTATTAGAGATTTTTTAAGCATGAAAACCATATACAATTAATTCTTAAAAGAAATAAATATTTTTAACAAAATCAATATTACATTTTGAGAATTAATTAAAATATCTATTATAATATAATTGTTTTCTTTTAATGTATGTTAATTAATCAAAAATATTTAATTAGCAGCTACTTCAAGTATCATTAAGAATTATATTAGTCACATGTATACGAATTTAATTAATAACTATCTTAGAGTTCGTATGAATTCTTCTTTTAAATATAAATAAAGGAATCATTAAACTGAATAAAAAATTCAATTTCTATATTCACATTAATCTTTCTTTTTATATACTAAATTGTTTTCCAATACAATTTTGCCTTTGCATAGTTACCTTTTTGCCGCGTTATATATGAACCATTTAAGGAAAATTAAATCCAAAAATAAGTGATTTTAATAATAGAAATAATACATTAATAAAAAGATATATATACAAAAATCTTTATGATATATTGTTTCCTATTTTTTATTTTCTTAATTTAAAACGTTTTGTGTTTTTTATTTTCTTTTTATATACTTTATATACTAATATTTCTTATAAAAGTAAAAAGTTGCATTATAACCAAATCAATATATTTACTTATCAGGTATATTTTTAAAAGGTAAATTTTAAAAATGTTTTTATTTTCTTCTAAAAATTATTCGTGGGGAACAAAATGGTCATTGCCAGTACACAAAAGCTAAACTTAGATAAAATTAGGTGTTTTTTTGCAATTTTTATCATGAAGTATAAATGATTTAATTTAATTACACCTCTCTCTTTCGATAAGATAATGTAACCAAGTTAATTTTATAAATTTTCACATTTTTTTATAGAATAAGGGTTTTATAATTTACCAGCTTTACCAAGGTTGAAAATACATGGGTTACCAAAAGTTATATTTTATCGCAAATATTTATCGACAAAATTTTCGCTAAACCAAGAGCTACCTGTTTTTACACCGTATTTTCTTCCAATTAAATCTGTAAGAAAACTTGTTTACTACATAATTTTCAGTTGAAAATATGGAAAATAATTTATTGCCAGTTCATGTGATAAATTAACAACAGTCTCGTCGAAATATTAAAATTTACCAATCACTATTAAGGGAAGACTGATGGAAGCTGGGCTTGTGCTTTCTGCATGCTAGTCTGTTGGAATGCATGCTCGGATGTTTTCCAAATTTCTTGTCTTGGCTTGGATGCAGCCAATTTTTTTAGTAGACATAATATTGGGAATATCCAGATGCCTTACAAAAATTTTCATTTTATCACCTGGCAAATAATAACTAATTTTTAATTACATTATGTAATTTCAGCAGTAGTTATGCATTAATCTAAGTTTCTTAAATATCATTAAATTATTTTAATTTACTTTGTATATAAATATTTTCAAAATTATTTAGCTTGAATTATAAATATTTTTTTTTAATTTTCCAAGCTATTATTGTTAGAGGCTACATCTCATTCAACAATAATATAGCTTTAAGTTAAATAAGTTTTAAATACACTGTTAGGCATTGAATTTTATTTGCAATTAATGTATAACAATTGAATTCTTATATATATGAAAATATTATAGTTTTCTTTATCACGCTGCATAATTAATTAGATGCCATAATACTGTGATATATTTAATGAAAACAATATTGCTAGTTCACCATGTATATTATGATTTGTCATGCTTAAATTTATTTTAAAATATCTATTAAGAAAATATACTCTCAATATATATATATATACCTAACTGGAAGTATTTTGATTGAACTAGGAATTTCAATAGTGATAATCTGTTTTTTACAAAACTATACATATTTATTTAGTGTTAATAACAATTTTGTAAATTTCTCAGAATAGTTTTACTTCTATACTAATAATTTATTTAACGTCTCAAAATAATAAATCTAATCAATTGTAATCAATTTTACATCAGAGAAATGATAACGATAAGCAGTATTAATCCCTGCCTATCTATAAATCATTACAGCCATAGTGATTGATAGTCCTTAAGTTCTATCAAAACCATCCGTAGAAATCGCGAGAGGAGAAACCTTTCGATAATTCCCCTATCGGCCTCTTCTGAAAATCCCTTTTCGGTTATTAGTGTGAGCAATGATCTCAGCATCTGTCCTTAATAGCCTGGATACTCCACTGCCTTTCAAAAATAAATCATAAAACGCGGAGGATAATTATGAGCTTAAAATGCGCGTGAGTAGCGGAGCATTTATTAAAGACACCTAAAACTTTGAATTTATGAAGGGATCGTATATTCTTGAGTGGCAGTCTTACATCGTTCTTAAGCTTTTTATCTGACCAGATGGTGCCAAAAGGTCGACATGACACCTTTCCTGCAAATGTTGCCCTGTCACCATTAGCAGCTAATTCCATCAGATGAACTTACTGAAAGAGAGAGATGAAATGGAAGTTTATGGGTACAGAGATTTTAAGAAAAAACGTTGTTATTGATATACGAGTTAAAGTTAAAAAATAGGAAATCTGTCAGAGAAGAACTGGTATGTCATGAAATAACAAGACGACAGTTTCTGCCCACTTTGTCTAGTGGTCATCTTGCCTGACTGCGGATAGGGAAGTCCTGGGTTTGAATCCCGGTTCGGGCATAAATGTACTTTCTTTTTCTCTCACTCTTGTCTTTGTCCTCTCTTTGAATAAATGGGTTGTGAATGATTGCCACCCTAGAAACGGGTACATATGGCATGTGTGTATTGAAGAAGTCGGACTCCCCACTGAATTATGGTTCAATTGAAAAAGTGAAGGAACGCACCCCATATTGCTAACCTAAAATAACAAAAAAAAGACGTTAGTTAAAGTATGTAAAATTATAAAATTCTACAATATTTCACAAAGTATTTTATCGAACAACGATTACTTGATTATCAAAATAAGACACTTGAAGTTTTTTGAACTGGTTCTAGCTGTTTATATCTACAAGAGATAATCAGTATCCTCAAGAGAGGACCGAATAAAACAATTCTACTTTAGATTTCAAATCAATATGTAAGCGATAATTAATTTCTGTCAAAAAAGTTCTGAATATTGACCATCTGTTGCAACAGCTCAAAGTTTCGACATCGGACAAGGATTTAAAAAATGCTTCTGTAAAAAAATGTGTAATGAAAGCGTTCTTGTTTAAAAAATAATAGGCATTGTATTTCAAATTGTCATCACAACAATACTTGCTCTAATAAGTATAAAAAGTAAAATAAAAGTACTTCTTAAAATTATATTAATATTCTCTGATGATCTGAAAAGTTCCCCTAATATTCTTTTGAAGCAACAGATTTCTTTTTGTTATGTATTTATATGATAACATTTAAATATAACTATTTCTGGAACATATTTTTTTGCTTAACTAATGTTATTAACATAAGTAATTATAAATAACATCGGCTGCCGATCGATAGCTAAGTGGTTGGACCCGGATTCAAATCCCTGGTTCGAGTATCATGGACTTTCCTTTCTGTTTCCTTGTCCTTTCTTCTGAGGTGATGGATGAATGTGGCTCACCCTATAAATGGGTTTTTGGTGGAGTGACGTTTATAATGCTATTCGCTTCCCTGATTTGGTTCACAGGTGTCCACCGGCTAACGGTAAATGAGAAGTTTCCTGCCTTGTTGTGGTGAAGGATTAGTCAAGCAGTGTTTGCCGTTAGAAAAAAAATACATCTCCATTTCCTTAAAATTAATAATCCGTAAAACATACTTTTCGAAAGAATGTATCGAAAGAATAAAATGAAATTTTCAAGGGATTTATGTTGTATATAAAATAGTCTTGAAAAATTGTTTATTTTTCACTTCAGTGATTTATTATTAGTTATTTCATAAAAATAACTAGGTAAAGTATGATATTTTTCATCTATTATGTAGTTAACCTGACTTGTCTAGTTATTTCATGAACGGCGTATATATATATATATATATATATAAACAACTATTTTAAGGTATCGGAGAAAGTGATTTAAAGAAAATTTAGAGCTATTACAACCTTTTAAATAGTGCTTATTTTATAAATTTTAAAAAACTCCGATGAAGTAAGAAAAATAATTAATTTATATTATTATTTCTTGAGAGCTGCTTACATCCAGAGCCCAGAATGATATTTGCTGATTTATGTTGAGTTAATTTTATGTATTCCTACCAAGTTAATTTCATTAATTTATGCAATTTTTATTTATTAAGAATATTAATTTTATTTCATTGAAATAAATTTTTATTTCGTTTATAAAGAAATAATTTGTTTTTGGTTATGTTTCTTAGAATTACTTCACAATGAATTTTAATTATATTTATATACATTGTTAGTTTTATTTACTAGATTAAATTGGTATTCAAAAGAAGCGAAGGTAAAAATTTGATTAGGGAAACGTTTTACAGAACAGGTTTTGTGACTGAACTATAACATTTCTCTTGTGATACTCTTTTTATTTCTGAGATAATAGCTACCGACATTTACCGAAAATATTAAGTTCATTTTTTGTCTGCAATTTGTTCCCTGCATCATATTCTTGAAAATATGTTTTTCGAAAATTAGTACCTTTCCTTTTAACCTATTCCACCAAAATTTCGTTGAGACTTATATATGCTCCCGAGTCACCATTGGTGAACATGAAGAATCCTCAATCAAATCCAAAAACTTAGTACCTTCTCAAACCATGAAGAAAACGACGTTGTTTCCAACCAGGCTAGAGCCAGCTCTAACCTTCATGCATTGCATAAATTCACAGTTGAAACATCATGAACATCCAAGTTTATGTTGTAAACATCGTTTATAATAGTTAAACTTTTGTTCGATAAGTCTTTTTTCAGTAACTTTTAATTAATCAATATTGTAGTAAATTAGGGATACTGGTCAGCTCTGACGATTATAATTTGTCAAAATAGAAATGTTTTACTCAAATTGTTACCGAAGAATATTCTATTAATTAAACTATTACTGATAAAAATAATTGAGATTCTCTTAAATATCATTATTTCTGTGAATCCAGATAATTTTTTATGGATATACAACGAAATAACAAATTAATAACTTAGGATAAGTGAAATATGAATTTTTACTTTAAAATTAGGTATACAAGTTTAAAGTCAATTTATTTTTGAATGTTATGTTCAAAAAAATCCCACACTTTTTAAAAATTCGAAATTAAACATATCTAATGTATATATAATTTACATTAGCATATGCATATTCTAATAAGCATACTAGTACTAATATGCAGGTAAATACAAACACGCACTCAAGAAAACATACAGTACAGAATATTTTCTTTATTTTTAAATTTAAGAATAAATGAAAATGGAATTATATAAATAACTACACCCCATATTTGAAAAAATTGTTTCAAATCTTCTCTCTTTATTTAATACTAATAAACTATTTCATCATATTACCTCTTTTATCTTCCATATCATTGCAATTAATCAAAAGATCCCAATCTCTGAAATAAAAATGATAATTTCCTCGTTCTATCAGAAAAATTGAAGGTGAGCTCTTTTTCACGGAATGGTAATTGTAATCTCCAAAATTACTGAAAGCCTCTAAAACTTTGTAATTCTGCGAGACGATCTTGATCACCAGATGAAAGGGGTAGAAAGAAAGTTCTTTTTGCCTTAGGTGAAAACTTCTGCGATAGTAAAAATAAAAAAATCAGGACCTGAAAATGTTCTTTTACTTCCTAACTTTCGGAAGTAACATCCGACTAGCAAGAAGTTCCTAGGCGTGATCCGAATATCGAATAGTGGAAAACGCAATCAAGGGCAAAAAGTGATTCGGCTTAGGGAAAATAGCTAATGAAGTTTTTAGAGTTTCAACCCCCTTCCCTCTTAACGTCCTGTTTGAGGAAGATCTAAAAAGATTACCAAACTTTAGGATCCTATTTTTTCCCTCTTCTAAGTCGATTTTTCCCTATCTTCTTTTATTTTTCCCTGCATTATCTCCCTCAGCCAGAGTGATAAGTGAGCTGCCGGAAACAGGGATGGTGTCAACTATTAGTTGATTACATCCTGCTCCCGAAGCCTTCTTCATGGGATCAGTAGCACAGAAAGGAATCTTTCCCTTCATTTTCGCAAGTTGCAGAGATTTGTGAAAGAGCTTTTATCTGCCATTCAGCCATCCACTGCAGTTTAGAAGCTTTTTGAGAAATTCTTTAACTACTTAATTTCTAGGATATCAATAAAATATAAATAATGAGAGAAAATAAATAGTGTTTTTAAAAATTAAATTGTTGTATTTTACTTTTTTAATTAAATGGGTATTTAATTAAAAATAGTAAAATATAACAATTTCTATTATTCTTGTTAATATATTTAAATTAGTAATTCAAGAAAGAATTTTCATAAGCTTTGTTACATCATTTTGATAGAAAAGTAAAAACTAATTTCTTATAATACAACTTAAATTCACTCTTTATTAACTATGTCAAATATAACAGAAATGTTTTCAATTGTCAGAAGATTTTGCTCACAATATACTTAGACATGACAATTCATGATTTCTGACTAAAAAAATATCCTTTCTTCTATTGATAAGAATTGCTTATTCACAATACAAAGTAAAATAACGAGTCACGCATTTTATAAAACAGAATCCCACATTTTTTGTGAGCTAAATTTATTAAAATAAATTGCATTTACAAATTTAATAAAATTATAAATATAATTTAATGTAAATTTTATAAAAAAATTCTTAAAACAGATGTATGACAGATGTTGTGGACAGGAATTTATTCGAATTTCAATGCATCAAACAATTTTTTGCATCATTAAACATTTTCCGAACACACAAGTGCTTTAAAAATGAAAGACATTTCAAATTTCAAGTACTTGTGACTAAATTTCAAGAACCTCTTAGCATTATGTGATAAGATGAACCATGAATTTATTCGATTTTAATGCATAAATAATTAAAATATTTGGATCCTTAAACATCTTCCAAACACATAAGTACTTGAATTTTTAAAGAAATTTACTCTTCGTTCTAGCCTCATGACAAGATGAGCCATATTTAAAAGACTATTGGAAAGCAAAATTGTCGTTTTGGTCTTAAATATAATAGGTTGGATATTAAAAATTATCACTTGGGAACGTATATTCACGTTTAATTTTCTTGGAATCAGCTTTCTCTATGCTAATGAAATGCGTAAATTAAACAACAGCTGCAAACTCAGATGTGCACTTAGTTACATTGCTATTCACAAATTGGTTGTGTTAAACTATTTATATGGACAGAAATAAGCAGCTGACATTAAAATTAGATTGCGTTATGCATTTTTTAATTAAATTTTTTATAACCATGTCTTAAATTCTAAATACATGACACAACATAAGCCTATCTTCAATGAAGAATTTCAGTGCACTAAGTGTGAGCTTCTTAGATTATGCTATTCTTTATTTAAGAATAATTATGAAATAATGAAGAAAAAAAATGATTTCATTATAAATGTAGCCTTGGAGCTATTTTTATGATGTTTAGTGGTATGTCAACCTGAAGAGGGAATTAAGTTAGTTTTCAATGAACATATAGCATATGAAATAAAGAAATCAATACAACCAGTCACATAGCAAAAAATATTTCCTCCATTTATAATATAACGTAAAAAGAACACATGAATAATTTACATCATCAAATTTTTGTATAATGTAATTTCCTTATTTAACAATCGTAAATGAGAGTGAAAAAGAACAATTATTTTACACGATTAACAATTGGTTTACAGAGTAATTCCCTTGATGAATGATATAATTCAGTTCAAAAACATTTTAATTCAATTATTTGTCAAATTTCAGCATGTTTTAGTGCATCATTCAACTTAAGATGCATCAAAAGTTTTTCAAATTTTTTACTTTTTTTATTGACAGAATATGTTTTTAAAGAGAATTTTGACAGCAAATAAAATGCCTCTCAAAAAATATTGATTTAAATACTGCATAAACTTTGCTAGAAAGGAAAAAATTATTATAATCATAATATTAAAACTTCCTATGGGAAAGATTTCTTATTTTTTTACAGTTACCAATCTTTACAGTGCAAATCATTATTTGGTTTATGTACAATATATAGAAACATATATGGGTACAATACATTTCCAAGCAATGAGAACACGCTGTTCTCACTGCTTGGAATAAACAGTTTTCACTAATGCATCTATTAATCGAATACTGACATGATGATATGAAAATGTTTTCCCGTCTATATTAATTCAACTAAAACTTAATTCTAAAAATCACTCCAGAAATATTGCGTGTAAATCAAGTATATTCAAAAGCATCACCCGTTTCATTTGGAAAAGATTAAAAATTATTCTAAATGTATCATGCCTCGAGAAAAAGCTTCATTGTTCTAAAATTTTCAGAAAAACACACTACGCAGTGTGGAGGAAGTGTGTCGTATGTTATACTCTGATATTGTTACACATTCTTTATTGGCTTAGAATTGCTAATACGAAATGATACATCTAAATTATTTCATTGTATTTTCTTTTTTGCAATTTAGTCTTTTAGTTTTCTATCCAACCGAACATTAGTTAAAAATTGGTTGGAATCTCCAATCTAGGATTTAGTATTTGTCTGCTCAATGCTTTCTCTAATTAGAAACTAATTCTCTTTGTTTCTCCTTAACTATAAGTTTCACTCTCCAAATGTGCTTCTTATATTTCTTATTTTTTTGTATTGCATGCTTATTTTTAAAAATATTTTTACTACCCATTGCGCAAGGAAAATATTTTCAAAAATGTGAGGATTCATTGTGAAAAGAATAAAATTGAATGCTTTGAATCACTTTGTTTAATGTTGGTTTATTTTTATTGAGAAATGAATTCATCAGTTACAGAATGAAATTATGAGTTATATATACATATACCAAAATATGTATGAATGTACTTTTATTATTTTATAAATTACACTAAATTGTAATGAAAATAGTAAGTTTAAAGTGTTGCGTGTGAATAATATTTTAAAAAATGCCATTTTATGATAAATACATTATTAAATGAATTTTTTCAATATAGTTAATATAAATAATTAATTAATTAATAATATATAATAAAATAATAAATAAAACCCTTAAAAAAAGTAAATTAAATCACAAATTATAAATAATGGAGGAAATTCTATGTCATTTGTTTTGTTGAAAATGATAATATAAAATAAATAATGCGAAATATTGAACACATAATTTTTTATTTATATTACATTTTGAATTTTTCATGGAAAATAATTCTAAACTAGAACAGCTAATAAGTTTTTGATGAAAATGTAAGGAATTTTTAAAATTCATTAAAAATAGACTAGAAAAGAAATACATTTAGTATAAAAAATGAAGATTTTAAGATTCAAACATAAAAGTATTTTGTGTAAATTTAGTATTTATTTTCAATTTTCTTAATTTTTTGAGATTTACATTAAAGATAAATATGCACACTATAAGTATTATAATAAAAAAGTAAACTTACAAATAGTTAAAAATTTTTAAAATATTAGTAAATTTAATGGACATAAAAATCACAGAAAATTCAATTTTCATAAAATTATTTTAAAAAAATGTTTAAAAAATTTTATGAAAATGAATGAATGGAAAAACTACAAAAATGTTTATTGTAACAAAAAAATTAAATTTTCAAAAGCTAGCTACATTATATTTATTTCTTTACGATTTCTTTTTTTAGACGCAGAAAGTTTCTTGGGCTACTTGTCTTATCGCCGTTACGGCTTTCATTTGCTATGTCAACAGCTTGGCTTGTGGCCTCGTCTTCGACGACCGGCCCGCCATCATCGACAACATGGACTTGAGACCTAAAACGCATCTTTCAAATCTTCTCTTTAATGACTTCTGGGGCAAACCAATGAATAAGGTGAGTGCACAACACTTAAAATTTCATTTTATCTTCCATTTATATGTCCATTTACTTTTATAGCCAAATCTTTCCTAGCTGTACGAAATAAAGGAAATAAAATAACTCCTGAATTTGAAGATAAACTATCTACTAATACACAAACAAAGATATTTATAGGAGGAAAAGAGAATTTTATAAGACAATATTTGCTAGATTTTCAAGCAAACTTGTGCCCATGAGACTCAGGGTTGTTTTAAAGTAGAACCGTATTTTACTGGGTGGCAGGGCCCAATTCCTATTTCAGGCTTAGAAAATAACCGGAAATAAAAATTTTGTTTATGCTTTTCATGTTAATTTGTTGAGATTGTTAGCTAGGGAGGTTTCCAGATAAATTTTAAGTAATAGATTAGCCTAGTATTAATATAGTATTAGGATAGCCTGTACTTGGCTAACTAGGCAAATAGCCTAGTATTGATAAAATGTCTTTCTGGAAATAGCACAAAATGGACGATTATATGTTTTAGACTAATTTTCTTCACTTAAGCTGCCTACCAACTTGTTAAATATGGTATATCATATAGTTGCTTAAGCCCCACATGTGTGTTAAAATCATACAAAATATTGGATTGAGTTTTGTAATTTCAAAGATTTATAAGTGTCAGATCAGTTTTTCAATTTTTAGAGCAATTTAAAAATAAATAACTTTAGATTGAAAAACGAAAGAATTTTATATTTTTAAGATTAAAATCATTGTATTTTAAAAATACAGAAATATTGCTGTTGCTTGCTTAAAAAAAAGAACTACATTTGTCAAAAGCTATAATGGCTATTTATAAACAATAATTAGTTAAATTAATAGGTATTATTTACGAAAATTAATGCATCAGCCTTATTAACAGAAAATTTATTATGGTGAATTCTTAAATAATTCTCTGGATCTATCATATAAAGCGAATCTTATAAACTTTTAATTTTTTAACTTTATATATAAATATATTAATTATATATAACGTTAAAAAATAAACGCACATTAAATTATTTGTAAATTTAATTTAATATTTTAGTAATTTAATCTAATCTAATAAATTAAATATTTTGTAAATTTAATTCGATACACTTAGTTTGAATTTCTAATAATAATACATCTATATAAATATATTAGCATTAGAAATTTAATCTGAATCTAAAAAACTGTCTTATAAACTTATAAAACATTAGTTTCTACAATTTTATATAGAATTATTTTACGACAAATATAATATAAAAGTTTTAAAGGAGAGAAATACCATTTCTGAAAAGGAAAACAAAAAGTGAACAGGATTTTTCTTAATATTTGAAATGTAAGAACAAAAAATTATAGGTACTCAGATTTAAAAAAAAAATATTTTGAATACATAAGCATTGAATACTTAATAATACGCAGGCGCGCCGTTTTTGAATACTTTTTTAATACTTTAATGCTTAATTTTTTATACTTAATTTTTGAATACTTTAATGAATACTTTTTGAATACTTAATATTTTTTTTAATATTTACTAAAATAGCAAGTTATTATTTTTTTTTGTCAATTGAAAAATAACTAATTCTATTATTCTTTTAAGCTTGCACATAACTTATTTATTTGCTGCTATATAGCAAAATATACCAAAAAAGAATCTCATAAGAAAAAGAAATATTGAGATGAAAGTTTCATATTAAAATTAACTACGAATCGAAAATTAATTTATTTCAAAATATATTTTCAAGCGTATGAGCAGTTTCATTTTATTTTTCAAATATAAGTTAATATTCTAAAACTTCTATTTTGAACAAACTTTCAGAAAATGTTGCTGTATCTGAATAAAACTATATAAAAAATAAATGACATTTATTTGATAAGATGAAATTGACGAAAAAGTTCACTTCAGTAGAAAATTAAATAAGTGCTGCCCCATCTCATCAAATTACCCTCTGTTTATATGTACATAAAATTATTCTGTGAAAAATCGCAATTATATTTCAAGTTATAAATTGTAGTTAATTTAAATCTTAATATGATTTTCCATCACCAAATTGAAAATCGATTTCCAATGCTAAAAATACAGTTTCTGCATTCTAACTGGATTTTAAAGGAAACATTTTATACTTACACAGAAGAAAATCATGTTCTCAACCAAAACGTTTCCAAGCGAACGAAATACAAATAATGAGCTTATTTTCGATCATTATTTTTCTCTAGGAATTCAAATTCTTGCTTCAGAATTTTTATCTAGCAATGACGAATCTATGTAAAAGAAATAAATTCGTTACTCAAAGTATAGTATCAAATTTATACTGTGGTATTTTGAATTTAAAATGATTCAACTATTCGAATTTTATTTTGCATAAATTGATTTTTGTGATAAGTAACACAATATATTCCATCCAATTTATAAAATAAAATATATCAAACTATTAAAATCAATGCATTAAATTATTGATTTAAAAATATACATAGTAAGTTTAATTCACTACTAAATATTGCAATTTTATTTTGAAAATGAATTATTTCAAAAATAAAGAGCGAAACCTTGGCTTATTGACATTTATAACTCATCAATAAATAAAATGTATGTTAGTTTATCTACAAATTTATAGTTTGGAGTAATATTTACCTTAAAAAATATTAAAAATATGAGCTTTTCTTTTAAACTAAAATCTTCTTATATAATTCTCTGTAAATTAATTTTATTGTTTCATTTCTTTTTAATTGCAATATATATTATTACAGAACAACAAAAGCATGACTAATTCAAATTATAGAGATTAAAATTAATTCAAATCAACCAAGAGAAAGATTAAAAAATTGAAAACTACATTGAGACAATAATATCTCATTGAAAAATGTAAAATAATAATTGTAAATAATAACGGAAATAACAGTGTCAAATAATTTTAAATTTATTCGATTTAATGGTTTTAACATCAAAAGTGAAGATTAGTTGAATAACATCGTAAATAAAGTTTGAAAATGTTTTTTGTTACAGAATAGAAAAGAAAGTGTTACCTTATAGAAATTTCATGTTACCTTAAATTCTATTGCCCAAAACTACATGTAAGACATAATTTGATAAAGTTCTTTCTTACCAAGATAACTACCGAAGAAAGTATCTTCCTTTCATTACATAAAAGAATGAAATAAAAATATATAGTAAGTCCTTCACAAGCTCCCGTGAACTTGAATTGAAAGCAACATCTAATGAAAGATTCATCCAAGCACAAGGAATTAAATTTCAGAGTATCATTTCTTTTCTAATGTTCTTTTAAGACTGAAAAGAATGTTTTTTCTGGTTAATGTTTAAGACAACAGCTCTCTCGAAGCAGATATTTCTTGTTCTCAGAGGAGACTTATTAATTATGCTTTGTTATAAGGTATTGGAATTTATTCTTTAAAAATATTTCTGTGAACTTCAAGAGTGAATTTAATTTTTAACAACATAATAACTAATAATCTCAAATTCTTGATCTTTAAGTTATCTATTATATATTTCTTATTTTAGCCATAATATATTTTTTATTCTCCTTTATAGTATATTAGAATTTAGTTATATATCGAATATACCGTTTTTACTCCTAATATTGAACTATGGTTGACAGGAAAAATTTCAAAAGATATTTAAATATGTGTTATTCTTTTTTTTATTTTTGTTTATAAAATTTATATAAATTTTAACATTTTTCATTTTTTTAAAGATTTTAAAAATGTTCTCCAATAGTTAATTAAAAGAATATTTGTAATAATTTTATATAGTATTAAGAGTATTGAATACTGTAATTTGTTAAGGAAATACATTCAGGAACATTGAAAATAACACACCAAAAAGAAAGCATCGGATTGAAAC
>JAPDSC010012281.1:0-15891 GCA_026290005.1 Latrodectus geometricus | reverse complement strand
AAGGTCGTGGGTTTAGAGAAATTGAATATTTATAGTTTTGGCGCTAAGACTCCTAGGCTGCAGGTCTGTCGCATAGTAGAGTTGAAGTTTGTGAAATGTTTTGAATGGATATGAGGTAGTGATTGAGGCTTTAGAAATTGAGTAAACATCGAAAGCTGCAATAAATTTTCCAGATCAAACTGCTCATGCTGAGATGGAGGAAAAGGGATATATTTGACATTTAATATTCGAGAATTGTCTAGTAATTGTCAAATTTCAGTGTTGTTGGGATCAGATTATTATTGGGAGTTAGTCAAAGGATTTGAAAGGTTAAATGCGTCATTGGTAGCTATTAACACTGAACTTGGATGGTCGTTGCAGGGGAAATGTGATAAAGTGAGTGAATCCACTTTAGTAAACTTAGTTCAAAGTGATCTAAAGGTTGACTCAGCTGAACTGACACGGTTTTGGGAACTAGAAAACTTGGGCATTGAAAAAATAGAGGCAAATTGCTTGAGCGTAAAAGAACAGGAAATATTGCAAACATTTAATGATAGTATTAGATTTGTTGATGGGAGATATTGTGTTAAATTACCTTGGAAAGCAGAGATGAAAGAAAAATTGGTTGGCAATAGAGAATGTGCTCGTAAACGTTTTGGGTCTTTAGTGAAGAGATTTCGTAGAAACTTGTCTTTTTATGAGGATTATAAGAAGGTAATAGATGGGTATCTCGAGGAAGGTGTTGTTGAGAGGTCGTCGTGTGATGCGGAACTACCGTGACAAGAACCATCGTTTTACTTACCTCACCATGCGGTCATTCGTGAAGATAAATCAACTACTCGTCTTCGAATTGTATTTGACGGATCATCCCATGGAGAAAATGGGTTATCTATTAATGGCTGGCTATATAAGGGATTAAATTTGTACCCCAATCTGTTTGAACTCCTCATCAAATTTCGACAATATCCTATAGCCTTTACTGCAGACATTCGTCAAGCCTACTTACAAATTAGCATTGATCCAGCTGCTTTACGCGATTTTTGTGGACAGATGATATAAACAGTGAGCCAGTTGAAGAGTTGAATTTCACTCGAGTGTTGTTCGGACTGAAGCCCAGCCCATACTTGTTGACTGCAACTCTGAACCGCCATTTCGAGAAGAAAAGTTTGGAATTCCCAGAAACCTGCAAATTATTGTCGGATTGTTTTTATGTGGATGATTTGATGAGTGGTGAAGAAGCTGATACGGCTTCTTCATAAATTAAGATAACAATGGAAAGTATAGAAATTCTGAAAGAGGCTAACATGACTTTACGTAAATGGAAAACTAATTCCAAAGAACTTCGAAAATGTTGGAAAAAGACAAATGTGGAAACTAGTAGAGAGAACAACAACTTACTGACTGATTTTGGTACTCCATCAAAGTTGTTGGGTCTGTCTTGGGATCCAGATAAAGATACAATATATTTTGACGTTACAGCTGTAGTGAAATTTATTGAAGATATAACGGCGACAAAGCGTGCTGTTCTTCAAGTTGTGGGTCGTGTATATCAGTGCTCCGCAACGTTTTTTTATTCGTGGCACACCAAAAGGTTTTTCTGGTTTTCACGGTACACCAAATTTAATAGGTATAAATATAATAAAACAACACGTATACACATCAGAAAATAATACATTTATTAATATTTTAATTCGTTTTATTTTACATATTTACGGTATTATATGTACATAACATATATAATTAATTACAAAACTACAATAATACAAAAAAATAGGCAAAAAGGGTAATTAATGTGATACTTGAGCTTGTTTCAAGAAACACAAGTATTTTATATTGGGCTCGATATTTGATAGTGCAACTCGAAGTTCTTGATCGAGATTTTTTAAGCAAGACCGCTTATCATTTTTAATTAAAACAAGTGTCGAAAATCTTTGTTCGCATGAATATGTTGTTGAAAAGGGGATTAAAATTGAAATAGCCTGTTTTGAAATTTGAGGATGTTGATTCTTAGCCGAAATCCAGAAAACATCCAATGGAACTTCTCCAAAATGTAGTTTTAACGTCCCGTCGTTACTCAGTTCAATAAACTCTTCTTTAAATTTAAGAGAAAATGCATCAACAGATTTTTTTGCATTAGTTGCAAAAGGATTGCGAATCCAATCATATTCTTCACTTTTAATCGAATGAAAATAGTAGTCGAATTTATTTTCCAGTGTTGTTAAATGGGATTGGGCCAGATCGATAATTAATTGCCTATTTTCAATTATTGTCTTATGAACCCTTTGAAACGGTTGTAAAGAGTTGTTACTTAGTTCATTCTGCAAAAGTTCCAGTTTATTTTTGAACCCTTGCAATTTGTCGGAACAGGTTAATAAGTTTTTATTCGGACCTTGCATTTTTCTATTAAGTTCATTAAGATGGTCGAAAATGTCAGCCATATATGCAAGTTTGGCGATCCAACTGTTATCTTCGAAGTGCTGGCCGAGTTCGGGCATATTTTGATTTAGTAAAAACTGATGCACTTCACAGCGAAGTTCAAACAATCTAGCCAACACTTTTCCTCGGGATAACCAACGTACTTCAGTATAAAATAATAAAGATTTATGTTCTGAACCCATTTCTTCACAAAGCATTTCAAAAATTCTTGTATTTAAAGCTCTTGAAAATAAATATGTTGTGTAATTTTAAGCGGTGGCACACCTGTGTTTCAGCGGCGGCACACCGGTGTGCCGTGGCACACCGGTTGCGGAGCACTGGTGTATATGATCCCATAGGATTCTTGGGACCTTTCGTCATCAAGTGCCTATTGCAAGAAATTTGGGACAACAATCTAGACTGGGATGATACACTGCCACAATCACTGTATTACAAATGGCAGATGTGGTGCAATCAACTGAAGACCTTAAACTCACTTCGAATTCCTAGATACTATTTTTCAAATTTCAATTGTAAATTTATATCATTTGAAATTCATTCTTTTTCAGATTCATCTATGTTAGCTTATAGAGCTGTGCTGTATCTTAGAGCCATATCAACTGATGGTAATATTTTTGTTAGTTTTATCTGTTGCAAGAGTCGTGTAGCTCCATTAAAGGGCCTTACATTGCCTAGACTTGAGTTAATGGGAGCTCTTTTGTCTTCACGATTAACCCATCAACTAGGTAAATGCTTCAATAAAGTATAATATTTCTTCTTTTTTCTGGACTGACTCAACTATAACTTTATGTTAAATTCAAAGTAATTCTAGTAAGTTTAAAACTTTTGTTAAAAACAGAAAGGAAGAAATCCAACATTTAACAGATCGTAATAACTGGGCTTACTGCCCTGGAAAGGAAAACCCAGAAGACATCCTTTCTAGGGGCATTTCTAGCGGTGATTTAGCGAAAAATGTCTTATGGTGGGAAGGATCACCTTGGTTGAGTCAATCCCGTGGCCTTGCAAACCTCAAATTGAAAATCCCTTTGGGGATCTAGAATTACGAAAGGAATGTGGAAATATAAGTCAAAACGAATGTATTGTTAAGGATGCTCAATTCATTTTTGATTTAAATAACTATAGTAGCCTTACAAAGGTTTTGAAAATTATTGTATGGTCAAAACATTTGTGAGTAAACTGAAGAAGCAGCAGGTTAAAATGGGACCTTATACTGCAATTCAACTTATTCGTGCAGAATTAGAATGGATTAAATATGAACAAAGGCTTGTCTACTCTTCCGAATTAGAATATCTTGAAAATGGTAAACAGATTCCAAAGGAATCTTTTTAAATTAGCCCCATTTTGTGATGAAAACCATGTTTTGCGTGTGAGAGGTAGACTCGAGGAAAGTAGTTTGTCAGACGATGAAATTCATGCAGTTATTCTACCCAGACATTCCAGATTTACTAAATTGTTAATTTTAAGAGAATATAACAAAATTTGTTATAGTGGGGTGTCAGCAACTCTTGCTCAAATTAGAAACAAATATTGGATTCCGAGGGGTAGGCAAGTGATCAGAGCCGGCGCTAGGGGTGGGCAAGCCGGGCCCCTGCCCGGGGTGGCAAATTGGCTCTAAAATTAAATTTCTCAAACTTTTAAACATTTTTTCTTTCTACAATAATTGAGTTTTGACCCATGATATACTAAACTTTTTTCTTTAAAATGAATCATATTTTTATGCATTAAGATATTTGGAATCAAAACCCTAACAACCTGTATATATACAGGGTTTTTTTAAAACATACAGCAAAAATTTGTTTCGAAGATACAGGGCGAACAAAATTTTTGACAATATAACAACATTTTATTACCAAAAATTACAGATAAAGTTTTTTAATCAACAAGAACTGTTGAAAATAATGACCTCCAGCTAGAATAAGAATGCAAGAAATTTAATGATTTTAAAAATTATAAAAATGGATTTGACGAAAGCTATTTTTGCCCTGTATCTGCGAAACAAAGCGGGTTCACAAAAACTATCAAAGGACAAAATATTCTTAGAATAGTCCAGGGAACAAACCCTTGAATTTTTGGCATATGTTTAATAAACACCCTGTATATATTAATAATGTATGAACTTTTAACTATTTGAAATGTCAAAATATTTCAAATACAAAAAAACTTACAAGCATAAGAAATTCCCTCTTAAAAATATCTTAAAACTTAAAGAAATAATTTTTTTATTATAATTTAATCAAAGGGACACAGTAATAGAATTTTTAACCGTGTGTCTTAATTTGTCGAAACATATATGAAAACGCGAAAAATATGTACGGGGCAACGCGAAAAATCAGTCCTGACAAGCTTTAACAAGCCTTACACCGTGACTATAAAATGAAAAAGGGTAGTCCCATTGTTTTATTTATGAAATAATTACCTTGCAGATTGGTTGCTAGTAATATAGAATGCGTTATATTTTACAGTACTCTAAAACGATTGACACTCATTCACAAAGACTTATTACCGCAGAAATAAATTATTGGGGAGAGGTGCTTCTACGAATTGTTTCAAGAATAAAAATGCTTACTCAAAATTGCTTAGCCCTCCGAGATACAAGTGACAAACTTTACGATTTCGGTAACGGTAATTTTTTACAAATTATTCAATTACTTGCTCAGTTTGATCCAGTAATGGAAGATCATATCCGCATAGTGCTTAAAAAAGAAGAAGCTAAAGTGCAGTATCGCGGAGAAGAAATTCAAAATGAATTGATTATTCTTTTAGCTGACAATGTAACATCTCATATTATTACTGATATTAAAAAAGCTAAATATTATTCAATAATTCTAGATTGCACTCCTGATATCAGCAAGATCGAGCAAATGACAGTTTTAGTAAGGTATGTCTCCATTGACAAGTCCAATCCCAAGGAAGTTTTTTAGGCTTTCTTCTGGTTGAAAGATCGACTGGATATGAACTTTCAGCTCTAATACTTAAAAGACTTGAAACATTGGGATTGAATTTGCAGGATATGAGGGGACAGGCTTACAATAATGGGGCCAACATGAGAGGCAGTAAATCGGGAGTACAATCTAGAATAAATGAGTTAAATCCAAGAGCATTTTACCTTCCATGTAGCAGACACTCATTAAACTTGGTAGTTAATGACGTTGCAAAAGCATCTTTCGAAGCCGCCAATTTTTTTTTTTTTTTTTTTTTTTTTTTTTTTTTTTTTAATATAGTCCAAAAACTATATCTGTTTTTGTCCTCATCAACTTTTCGATGGACCATGTTATTAAAATATGTTTCCGGACTTATTTTGAAACCTCTAAGTGATACTCGTTGAGAAAGCCGAATAGATGCATTAAAACCACTAAGGTATCAATTAGGAGGGATATACGATGCTTTACTTGCTGTTGGTAATAACTCGGAGATTGACAACTCTATAAGAGTTGAGGCTTCTGGACTATTAAGTTTTGTTAAACAATTTAAATTCTTATGCTGCATTGTAATTTGGTACAAAATCTTAAATTGTATCAATCCTATAAGTAAGCTCTTATAGACAAAAGACTATGATTTACCATCTGCTATAGAACTCTTGAAAAATTGTAAAGATTTTTTCAAGGATCTTAGATCGGACGGAGCCTTTAATGAAATGCTTTGCTATGCTCGAGAACTCTCAGACGAAATTGACATACCAGCTAATTTTGATTACCCAGCCACGTCATAGAGTTCGAAGAAGGAATGTTAATTTCGATTATGAGGCAAAAGATGATACAATAGAAGATCCTGCTTTGAAATATAAGGCAGAATTTTATTTTTTTACATTAGATAAAGCTATCAATGCATTTGAATCCAGGTTTGATTTGATCAGTAGCCACAGCAACTATTTCCAATTTTTATACAATATTTCTGATTTAAAAGATATTCCTCAAAACGACATTATAAAGTATTGTAAAGATTTAGAAACAGTGTTGACTGATGGGAATTCATCCGATATAAATGCGCTTGACTTGGCAGACGAGCAGTAGCTGTTTCGGCTTTGCTAAATAAAAAAGAAAGTCCAGTTGAGATTTTAAAATTCATATCGAACCTGGATTTTTCTCCCAATCTTGGTATAGTTTTAAGAATATTGCTGACTCTCCTAATAAGTGTGGCAAGTGGAGAAAGGAGTTTCTCCAAATTAAAATTAATTAAAAAATTTTTACGCTTCACAACTACCGAGGATCGACTAAACGGCTTAACAACAATAGCCGTCGAACATGACCTGGCTGAAAAAGTTAATGTTAAAGAAATAAAACAATTTTCAGAATTAAAAGTGAGAAAAAAGCACATTTAATTTCAACTCTCGGATTAAATGTATTTTTAATATGTAATGAAGTTTTAATATTTAGTGGTTTTATAATTTGTTTTACTTATTTTTAAATATCTGTTCTGTATTTTATAAGTATGCACCAGAAATGACTATTTCCTTTTTTTCTGCGCAACCCTTTTTAATTAAGCAATTTTAATTTAGTGCCAAAAACATAAATATTTTTTTGCTAATCAAAACTTCAACATTGTTGATGATTGCAATTTTTTTACTCGTTTTATTTTACCATTAATCGTGGAAAGGGTTTAGGTTATAACCTCTTTTAATTTTTGTTATAAAGGGGCGGCATTTTACCTGTTTGCCCGGGGCGGCGAAATTGCTATCGCCGGCTCTGCAAGTGATGAAAAGTGTTTTGAAATCATGTAATATATATTTTGTAAAGCCTGCTAAACAAATAACTGCTCAATTGCCTAAAACTAGAGTACTTGAAAGTCCCCCATTTAGAGTGTCAGGAATTGATTTCACTGGTCAAGTTTTTATTCGTTCGGGGAACACTCAACAAAAATCCTATATAGGTTTATTCACATGTGGGGTCACGAGAGCCTTGCACATAGAATTGATAAATGACATGTCTATTAAAAGCTTTATTTTGTCTTTAAGACGGTTTTTGGCAAGAGAGGGAAATTGTAGGGTCATCATTTCAGACAATGCTAAGAGTTTTAGAACTGTTGATAATATTTTGAGATCCTTTTCTCAAATTTTGGATGATCCGGATTTAAAAAACTTTGTTTTCAGTACATAACATCATCTGGCAATTTATTGCTCCTCATGCCCCATGGTGGGGTTGTTCAAAGTGTTCGAACAAATCGGTAAAAAATGCAAAATCGCTGCGCCAATCTTTGTCTTCAAAAATTTGGAAATTAGATTGTCTGATTTATTCTTTAAGAAATCTTGTATTTCCTCTTTTAAATTCCAAACCCGTTCAAATGCATATCCAAAACTTTACCATTCATGGGGTAAGGGTCAGAATAATCTCGTCGACTTCAATCAGAAATTGTCGGTGTACTAAGCCCCGAGATCGAATCGTAATACTTTTGAAACCACATTAAGTACTTGGGTAATATCTATTGCAGCTTTACAAAGGACGTTCTGGTGTATTATACAATGTAAAAATACAACATCGTGATTAGGATTCTGGTTCGAAAAATACTTAAAAATCCCGAGTTTTTTCCAACCATATTTGGGGCTGCATCTGTAGTAATATTGCATTATTTTGAAACGCAAATTTAATTTTTGAAGGCCTTCGGAAAATTCGATAAAATTTATTTGCCCCTTCGTTTTTCCTTTTATGGATTGCAGACAAGCTAGCTCTTCAGTAATATTAAATTAGTCATTAATGCCTCTAATAAAGATTAGTAATTGTGCAAAGTTACTTCTATCCGTACTTTCATTCATTATCAATGAAAAATATTTAAAATTTTCCATACGCTGCCAAAATTGAGTCGACAAGTTAGAAGCAATGGCATCAATTCGCATTGTTACTGGTTTTCGCGATAAGCTGACAGACTCAAAACTCTTTTAATTTTTTCGGGACATAAAATTTTGCTCACACTAACCATACACTATCTTTCACAAGTTCTCCTTCTGAGTACGATTTGTTATGTTATTTTATAAGCCACAACATATCCAGCCTGTGTAGAAGCCTTTTGAGCAATCATTTGCCTCATAAGCATATAACGTCGAGCAGATTTATAGCTGAATATCAGAAAGCTATGGTCAGAAACATTTCAGCCAAAATATAAAATCGGTAGTTCAGAATTTTCCTCTAACTATTCAATCGTCCATTCATTATTTAGATACCTGATTTAGAGATATATGGAACTCAAATTATACATACATACATATATATATATACATATATGTATATACATACATATATATATTTATATATATATACATATATATGTTTTTTATAGGATTTCCAAATTTATTTTCATGCGTCATTCATCAATGCATATTTAGTTTTTTCATTTTTTGTGTTGAAATGGCGAGCAAGATTAAAATATTTAGATATCGCCACTGCTTCATAACAAATAAAACATATTAGGTTACCGTTGTATTCAGTAAAAAAAAACATTTCCAAGTCCACTCTTCTTTAAACAACCGACTTTTTTTTATACTCCATTATCTTAAAAGGGGTGTTTTATTCAAAAATTTATAAATGTAAAGCGTTACAAGAACAAGAGATAAAATGGGGGGGGGGGGGAACTAGAACGAAACATACTTACGTCACAGTGACTGTGTTCATTTCCCCGCGCCTCTCATTTAGCCACGCTTTGCACCCTGCATTATGCAATACATGAACTGCGCGCTAGTTTAGCTTCTTCTGTAGGCTATGCATCTATTATTCTACTAAGTAAAATCCACTTTGAACTTTCCGACTGTCAAAACGTAATTGTAGCGGGCCATGTACTATCCATGTCTATGAACCCATGGCGGAACGGATTAAATACTTTCGCGGGCCGTACTTTGTCCATCATTGCTTTAACCTATCAACAAATACAATAATTCTTCAAAACTAAGTTTCTTCTAAAAATAATTTTTTCTTAGAATAAGTATAATTTCAGAAGTCTGATTAATGATTAACTCAATTGTAGATAAAAAACAAAAAAAAATTGCATAATCGAGTACTTACTAATATTATTTCAAGAACTGTCTATATTTTGTACTGTTACAAGATTAACGCATTAATATTAAATTAAAAATAGTAAATATAGCTGCAAAATAGATATAACATTTTAAAAACAAATTTGCCTATCTCACACCAACCACCATCTTCAGCTATGATTATGAGCATCTCATCCTTGAGTCCCTATATAATTTACTATGCCTAGACTATAAATCCTCATCCTTAGGATAAGATCAATCTTATATCCAAAAATCACATAATAAACTAGCATATTTATCTTCCACTGGAAAATGTGTTTTTCCAATGGAAGCTAAATATGCTAGCTTCCATTGGAATTTTAAAAGCAATATAAAAACAAATTGAATGAGACTTTAATGCTTTGAAAAATTTTTCTAATTATTAAGTATTCATCAATGCAACAACATGGTTCCCTATCAGCAAGATTGTGCAAAACATAAAAATAATTTTACAAAAATATAAAAAAAAATTTTTTTATTTGATTATTTTTATTTATTTATTTATGAGCATAAAAAAAGGATTGTAAATATATTTTTCTTCCCAGTGATTATGACTATTTTAAAAGAGTGAAAGGAATCTTCTCATGTGCATTCTTGAAATCCAAAGCAAAAAGTTACGTCATTTAATTGGGTTATAAACTTCTTGAAAAGATGCTTCTGCAACTTTACAAGAAGTTCAAATCAGGGTTAATTTTTTTTAAATTAAGAACAAACATTATAATCAAAGATGCAAAATGAAAATAGATTTTATCTGTAACCACACATCATCATCCTGATAAGATTTATTCCATTCTGTGCAGAAATTCACAACTCAATCTCGGACAAGCAGAACAAGGATTTTATTTAGATGTCATCATTGCCAAATTAAGCTATCTTGTTCAATTATTATTCTATCTTTCCAAAAATGTTGGTGTATACTTCTTAGGTATTCTGTGAAATTTTGAACACTTGGAAAATCAAGGAATACAGTCATTGCATGATTAATTTGCTAAGTATAATAAAAGAACTTTTTTTATGTGTATATTATGGCAAAATATTTTTTATAATTTAATTGAACATACAATTTCTTTTAAAGCTATGAAAGAATGAAGAAATTATGTATTTTATATTTAAAATTACTTTTCAAATAATAGCAAAGAAAAAAGTAAGACAGTGAAAAATTAATGAATAATATCACATTTAGGAGTAGAAACAAATTTTAAAATAAGTTAATTTTAAAGTAAATATTGATCAAAGTGAAACATTTTTTTAAAGAAATACACTTTATTAAATTATTTACTATAACTTATACAATCGTCATTCACTTTGTTTAATTGCTTGCTGAGCAGCTATACTTGGACTATTCACAGTTTCACCCAAAGATTCTAACAATTCTTTTCTGTAATCATCGAAGTCACCGTCGATTTCATCAATGTTTTGATCTTCTATGACCCATAATTGGCAATTTGTTTCTCTTATTAAACGTTCATCGTGAGTAACAATCACAACACCTAGGAAAACAAATAAAACAGTTATACTACCATGGAAGATAAAATCTAAATGATTAAAAAGCATAAAAAGGAAATAATTTGCAAAATTGTCAAATTGAAAAAATATATCTTTAAGAACTTAATACCGATTTCTGTAATATAACTTAGAAAACTTGTTTAATATATTAAAAATTCTGATATGATTATCAAAAATAGAAAAATTGTAATAATTTAGGATAATTTTCTTTTTGACCATGAAAGTATTTTCTCAGATGGATGAGGATACTAAGAATTATAATCTACCCTAGATTCATAATAAAAAGTAGGAAAAATTCAGATAGTATTCCCTAAGAATACATAACCTTAATTATGTCCTATTTTTTTTAATATGCATATTCAATATATAATTTCAGACATATATTAAATTACACAAATCAATTATACCAACCATGAACACAAATCTGCTTACAAACTTAAATATGTGTATAACAGCCCTTTGTAAAATTTGTTGCAACATTTATTCAAATAGAATAACATACATCAAATTCAATTAGTATTTAGAAGAAAATTTTTTTAAATGAAATACCTCCTTCAAATGCAGTTATAGCTTCAGCTAAAGCATCAATCGATTCAATGTCTAAATTATTTGTAGGTTCATCCTGAAAACAAGTATAATCTTATTAGCTGAAATTATAATATATAAAAATTAGCTGAAATTTTGCAAGTAAAACTTTTTGCAAGATAAATAAGATATTTGATAGATTCAATTTATATAAAAAAAATTGCAAAACAATTTTAAGTAAACATATATTATTAGTTTTAATATAATAAGAGGATATTCTGAATAGTAAACCAATCTGATAATAATCAATTATTTTGAAGAAAAAATGTTTTATTTTTAAAAAAGTGCCTCTATTTAAACAAAAAGATATATATTTTTTAATTCACCACCATTACTTTATTGTTGTTGTCTTTTAATTTATATATGCAATTATCTTAATGTAAAAATGCATCAGTTAAATTTTGTTTTGATACAAATATTTTATACAAAAAAACCATGCATAAATTTATTAATTATTCATTTAAATTTAATAAGATTCTTCCATGGTAAGCATAGAAGAATGCATAAAATGATTTTTAAATCTTTTAATAAACACTTTAATAGTTCAAAAATTAAATTTTTTTAACTACAATAAGTGTGAAGAAACTACGTTTTTTTCTCTCTGTTAAATATAAAGATCTTTCTCAAAAAATTAGGAGGCAAGGCTTTTGCAAAATTAGATAAATATTTCTGTTGATACTTAAAATAAAACTATTCAAGAAAAATTAATATTTGGCTTCATCGTATCAAATGTCAAAATAGTACAAGAATATAAAATTGTTTCTTGAAGAATTGGCATAGATGAAAAAATGCATAATTTCCAATTATTCAACAGTTAATAAAACCAAATCTAGGATTTTCCATTCTAAAAGCATGTTCCTACCACTCAGATGCAGGGAAGTGCAGCAACTGTTAAAGTAGCAAAAATAGCTCTAAGGTCATGGAATTAGCTTCTAAAACCATGACAATATTTGACAATTAAATGTTAATTTGGACAATATTGCCCACACTGAACTAGTGACCGAGAATTCTTGTTAATAAAAAATTAATATTGAAGCATAACAAAACAATCAAATGCAGAATGTCAAAGAACCGAGAAATAAATTTTATTGGATTAGTTTTCACTTACAAAGCAAGGGTATGTCCTTTAATTTAAAAACTTATGACCATCAAAATTGGATTTCATAAAATTAGTATTAGATGCTGTTCACTGATGAGCTATAAATCACGTTGGAATGATAGTATGTGCATTCTAGTATGGTGAAAAAAACACTAATAAAGTTACTCCCATTTCCATTCATGAAAAAAACACAAATATGAATATAGATATTAATCAGTATAGGTGAATGTACGCATATTATTGGAAAAGTCAGTTTGTGACATAAGGTTGCAGTATTGCATCAAGCCATTAAGATGAAGTTTTTAATAAGTTATTACTAATGTGATTAAACTAATTTGAAATAAAAGTAATAAATAAAAAAGTATACCAATATTAAGACATCAGGGGCACGAAGTGCTAATTCAGCAAGAGCAACTCTTGCTTTTTGCCCACCAGAAAGATCCTTATTTTTAATGGTATGTGCATGACTAACAAGGCCGTAACTTCCCAACTGTTTCCTTGCATCTTGATAATTTAAATTAAATAATCTCTGCAAAAGATATAAAATCAACAAAAATGTTTAAAGTACATATACTTTCTAGAAATTTCACAATTCTCAAAATATCAAGAAAAAGCTTATTATACTTGAAGATATTCCACAGGTGATTCATCAAGGTTCAACTGTTCTCCGGAATGCTGATCAAATTTTCCAATTCGCTGTGAAAATTAAAAAAATAAAAAAAAAATATATCATAAATTATTTTAAAAATAAAGTATGAAAAATTCAAAAAACCAATCTCACATATTTTTTACAGCCACTCAATATTTGTTTGTAAAGATTAAAATAGAAAAAATATTAAAATTTTTTAATTCTAAATTATAAAAAATAACAAAATTGAATATTGAAATGAAAATTTTAAAATAAAATCGCTTTTTGACAGTTATTGTTTGTGTGTGAGATTCTTACTCAATCTGATTCCTTTTTCTAGTTTCAAATTGTTGCATTTGATACTTTGAGTTGTTGATGTTAAATTATAAGAAAATAATTTTGTATTTCAGTTTGATTCTACCTTTTGCCTGAATTTTACCCTGTACAATTGTTATTAATTCTTTTTATTAGAACTTTTTCAATATTATTCCCAAAAAAATGCAGACACTAGTTCAGTTCTGAATTATTAGCTTTTTCTTTCTAGGATAATTTATAGTTTTATAGTAGTTTTTCTTTCTAGGATAAAAGAGAAAAGTTCAAACCGCTGAAAACTACCAACTATTAAAACATTGTAAATTAGTATTTAAAAAACAATGAACATAATAGTTTCTTGTTTCATTCACAGCTTGTATGGTATGTGCAAAAGCTTAAGTTAACAATAAATGAATATTTGTTAAATATATTAAGTTATAAAAGTTAAAAAAAAATTAAATTAACAATAATTAAAAAAAATTGAAAATATTTACTCCAAAAGTTTTTAAAGTAGGAGGAATTAAGGATTTAGCTAAAATGCTATCCTAACCATGAAAATTCATTGTTAGATAAAGACTATAAAATTTCAAAAAACTAAAAAATTATACATTTTATGAAATTTTAAACACAAAATTAGTAAAAAATTATCAGTAAAATGTTATTGTAATTATCAGTAAAATTGTTTATGTAATTATCAGTAAAATTATCAGTTCAGTTCTTATGATATTTTTTAATCAATTTGTCTGGATAATCTATTTTATATTAAGAAAAATTCTAATAGTTAGCCTTTGATGAAATGGAGCCAGTACCCAACCTTTCATGAGAAGAAACTACACTCTGGAAAATATAAATTATGGAAAACACATCTAGATCTTCCCATATAATAAAAAATATGTATTAAAAAACTATATTTAAACTGATTATGAAGATTTTTATGTAAGTTCCCCCTCTTAGTCTGATAAAAGGAAAAAAAATGCAATATAATAAAAAAATACTAGTACAATAATTTACTCAGATTATGCACAAAACAAAAATGAATTTAATTACTCTAAATAATTATCTAAAAGTCAGTATCTGATTGATTTAGCTTTTGAATTTGTTGTTTCTTTATCAAGTCATCTATATTAAGATTAAGCTTGTAGGATATATACTGTTGAAACATTTTGCCTTTTTTAAAAAAAACTTTAAGTAAACAGGTTAGGAAGTATTTTAACACATTGATATAAATTGTTCTTCCAAGACAGTTTTAACAAGAAATTTTTGTGAAACAAAAATTTTACCCGCCTTTCTTGGAAAAAAAGAAGAGAGAAAAGTAGTTTGGTTTTTTAGTTACTTTACAGTATCCCCCCCAAAAGAGTTAATTAAACAGGAACTTACAGTTTAAATAGGATCCTAAACCGTTACAAATAACACATTCTGAAGTAGAAATCGAACAATACAAACTATTAAACCACAGGCAGACAGCAAGTCCTTTTGACTGCCAATTATCAGAGAACAAAGGGAGAATAAATTATCCTAACCATCCCATATCCCACTTGAATCTAGAATCATTTAAATGGCAGAAATGTTTTTTTTTTAAAAATGCAAATACAATAATAAAAAGTAGAAAATAAGAAATAGTAGACATAAAATTCGGTTCTCAAAAAAGTTGAATGACAGGAACCCTGATAAACTTGGATGAATAGTTAGAAATTAAATTTGAAGACATTATTTAAAAAAATACCAATATTAAACCAAATCAAAAAGTTAATTAAATGATATTTTAATTCAAAATTATTAGATCAAAAGTTAAAGCATTCAATAAAAAATTTTTTTATTAATATATGATATAAGTGCTATGAATAGGATTATACTTACTAGACGATGGTTTTGCCTTTGTTCTCCAGAAGTCTAAAAAAAGAAATTTATTCTAAAGAAATGAAGCAAAATATAAAATTACTGGAAGCTATGTACATATAAATTATTTTAATTGTAAAAAAAAAAAATTTATTTTAAAATTTTGACTATCAATAAGAATATTTCACATATAAGCAACTTAATTTAAATTAATCAGCATTAGGACTAAAAAAAGGCACAGGTTGTATAAAATAAGTAATAAATCATTTACAAAAAATAATTACAAATATTTAATTTTCTTAAATTCAAAGAATACAGAAATCAAAGCATTTTCAATAAGAATATTAATAAAAAACTTACAGGGGATATTTCACCAGTAAGAAGTCTCAAAAATGTGGTTTTACCTACACCATTGGGTCCAACAATAGCCACTAGATAACAAAAAATAATGCTAAAATTTTAATACTTAGTATACAATTAATTTATATAAAAGTAATAATCCAAATATTTCAG
>JAPDSC010012268.1:14265-29256 GCA_026290005.1 Latrodectus geometricus | reverse complement strand
TCATCCCGTTATCGAAGTAAGTTTTACACTGTTAATATACAAAATGTGTTTGCTTCACAAATTAGATGAGGCATTTAATCTTCTTTAAAATGTGTATGTGGGCTATAACTTAATAACAGGAAACACACAGTAGCACTATTCTTTATTCATTCATTTGAAACATTAAGTAAAAATGTAGGTAACATTTTAATTTTACTTTTTCAATAATTAAACCAAAGCTTCACAAAAAAGAGCACAATAATAATGAATACAAGAAGTAAAAAAATGATTTTGTTGTATACAAATAACAGCTTACAACTCAAGACATTTACAAATTTCCACGAATTTATTTTTATCTTCAATAACATTTAAATTGTTACATTTATCAATGCAATACAAAAACACCGAGTTTAAAAGAAACTTTAGTACAAATCAGCACCACTTCTAAAGTTTCCAATAGTTTAAAATGCAATTTTTCATAAAACAAGTAAATGAGTAATTATTGAAACTAATGTACATTTTGAAATAAAAATTATAGAGCTATTTTACATACTAATAAAAATAAATTTACAAGCCATTAAATATAAATTTCAAAGATTAATTCTTTATTCTTAAAATAAAAATAAAACTTCATTTGGTTACAATCAACATAAAGTAACATTAATCTAAATTTTTAATAGCCAACATATATTCTATAATTTTGTAAATTATTCATTTTGATAATAAATTGTAAATTGTTAGCTCCAACTATTTTGACATTTTTTTCACTTTTAGCAAACGTTCACCTTAATAAATTTCTTACAATATGAGATACAGTTTAAACTATTCTAAGTATATTTGTTTATTGCTTTATAGAAATAATAAATTAAAAAAAAAAATTAAGAATTCTTTGGGGTAGTCTCATCAAGCTGTTTATTACTAATCAACAAATAATAGAGTGTATTTAATCGAATTTTGTCAGAACAGATTGAGTTTGACAAAACTAAAAAACTGAAGAAAAGATAAAGTTAAATTTTTTAAGGACATTTTGAAATTTAAATCTTTTTTAAAAAATCCAAACAAGAATACATGTTATTATCATTAACTACTCAAAAATTCATGACAACTGGTTTCAAAGATTTTTTTTCCTGAAATGTTAGAGAATTATTAATTGTTAAATTAATACCAAAACAGTTTTTAAGGGAAGGAACCCTAAGCAAATGCAACTAAAGACAGTGCTTAGACATGCAGAGAGAAATTCATGCACCGATTTCAAGGTATTAATTTAAACAGAAGCTTAGTTGAAATATAAATATATTACAAATAAATACAGGAGACCACATACTTAAATTTGTCATACTTAATCAATTGAAAATATGAAAAATAAATGAAATAATAAGTATATGGAGTGCAAAAATTAGGTTAGAGGGAGATCAAAAGTCTTCATTTATTGTACAATATAAGGCACCATATTTCAAGGAAAAATGGAACATAATATGAACAAGGTAGATCGATTATTTAAAATATAAAAATGCTTATTTAGCTTTTATTTAGTTAACCTATAATGATCTTCAGATCTTATTTCAAATTATTTCTTAATGGAAAGTTGTAAAAGATGTCAAATATATATCCTTTCCTTATTTCAATAGAAGTTCTGAACAATCAGTTGAAATTCATTTACGAAACTAAATCAGCCAAGATTCGCTGGGTACAACAAAGCAAGAAATACATTAGACTTGGTGTAACATGATAAATACATAAATAACAGCATTAAATTTAACATATTAAACTTTTGAAATACATATCTTGAAAAAAGAAACAATTTTTTTTTTGCTCTTTATATAGTAGCACTTGAAAAATAGAGCATTCCTTCAGATTCATCATATATACATTGTCTGAATTTAATTTTATATTATGTTTACAAAGAGAACTAATGAATTATATTCTGAATATATTTGCTTTATACAGTTGATAAAAAGCAAAATGAAAATTAAAGCTTTCATTTTTAAATTCCGATTTAGAAAAAAGTATTTATTTTTTATTTCCACTTTTAAAAAAAATTAATGCCTCATGTTAGGGATAAAAGCGAAATTTTTATCAATTTTACTTATATTTAAATCGGACAAAGTATAACAGCTATTTTTATTTGATTTAAAAACAATTATAATATTATATTAATTTTTATATTAATCGAATTAATGTTTCAAAGTATTTAAATACTCAAAATGAATTTTTATTATAATATATACCTTTATTTTACAAATAAAATTGGAGATATTTAGCATATTAGAAATTTAAATTCTGATTAGAATATAAAACATAAACTATGAAACTGAAAAGAACTTTATGCACTTAGAAGATAAAATCAGTACATAATTTAGTAATTATAATGTTTACCATATTACAAACAAAATTTGTGAATACGTCTGATTTTTTTAAATACCAGACAAATCTTTTTCATTCACCTCCCTTTAAATTTATCACACTTAACAAAAAATAAATGATGGAAACGCAAGCGTATACCATATAATATGTTTTCAGCTATTTAATAATAAACTAATAAATTAAAAGTTGTATATACAGTAAGGCTTTACTAAAAAATCTAGCATAGAAATAATAAAAAGGCTGATGAAATTAAAATCTATAGTATGCAAGTTTTTAATAATCACAATACAGGATATTCAATAGATTATTAAATAACTATTATTCCATTTACAGAGCAACTAACTATAAAAAAACTTGACACAAAAATATACCTTCTATATGTATAATCAACAAAATATACAATTTTGTTTAAAATTTTGCATATTTACATTCAACAAATTTGTCAACTAGCATTAAGAGCACAATTTAAAAAAAAGCTTTATTTTTAAATTGTAGAAGTTTTGTAAAACATGCAATATTATAATCACAGAAATATGTTTAATGTACAGCATAATAGCCATTTGAATCAAGTGTTTTAACAACAACATAACGAATAATGGCACAATCACATACTTAGGAACACTAAATTCCTTTCACTAAAAAGGGTGGCACATCGGTAGCAATAAATTTTGTAACTATAAAAATAAAATTTGATAAAATCATGTAAAATAAAAGCAAGTGCTGCACTCGCTTAAAAAGCAAGCACATTTATCAACAATGGTAAAACTATTAAACCTCCATAAATTTAATAGAGATGTAAAAGAAAACTTGATCTTGGAAAAACATCGAGAAATACATTAAAAAATTCAAAATATAAAAATATAACACCAAAATTTTCCTAAGTAAACTTGATGTTTAAGAGTAAAAATAGGAAGTATAACTGAATAAAAATTCCAAAAATAACTAAAGAAAACATGAACTTCACATACTCATTAAACACTTGAAATGCAATATAGAATTTGGCAAATACAATACTTAAACAGCTTTTTTCACATATCACATACTCATTAAAATCCTAATTCCTTAATAACTTCAGAATAACAACCTCAGTCAGTAAAATATTAAAATATAATAATGTAGTTGTGTTCCATAGGACACAATTTATAGCAATATCTTGTGATTAACTACATACTTAGTATTCCTTTTCCAAAAATTAAGGGACAAAAGAAATATAAAGGCAGAAAACTTGTGTTGTTAATGCAGTTTTGAAAATTCTAACAAAAAATGTTTGAAATTAGTTTTGATTTGTATTAAACTCATAGTAAAATATTTGAACATTGAAAGGAAAAAAAATATATAGTAAGGAGCTGTTAGGATCATTTTAACACATTTTACCAAATAATAATGTTGAATACCGAGAGCAAACTAATAAATATTTCAATGACGTTGTTTCTGCATTAATGAGTACAAAGAGTTTTCATTCTTTAACAGATGCAACTGAATAATCACGTAATTAAATTTTTCATATAACAGCACTACCTTTGAAATAATGAATTGACATAATTTTATAACTGAATTTTTCATGTACAGGGAATCTTATTTCATATCAAATGTTTTTGTAACTATCATTATTGCAAAGTTGGAAAAATAGAAATTTCAAAATAGAAACTATAGACTTTACTATTATTAAAAAAAAAAATGATATATTAAAAAATTTGTAAAATTAAAAAAACACATAACGTATATACTAGCTTGAATATACTTAAATATTTATACTATTTTGGATCCAAGAAATATATGAATTTATAAAATTCTTTGATTTAAATTTAATCTTACAGCTTCCAACAATTTTCTCTTTTTTATTCATTTTTTTAACTTTATAAAAACAAACAATGTTATTGAAATAAATTTAATGATGCAGTAATTAACTGTAATTTAGATGTATAACTATTTCAAAATAAAGTTAATAAATCAAAAATATAAATTTTTTATTAATAAACATATAAAAAGATTATTTCTCTTCTTTTTAACCAATTGACATACAATAATCAGGATATAAAACGGTAAGCATTTAAATATTTCTCAAGCATAGTCATTAAAAAAGTTTTTTTCACTGCAAAAACAAAATTATCTTTAGCATCATTAAAAAATTGCATTTCACATTGTAGTGTTTTAAAATACAATGTTTAAAAAGAAATGCCGAACATTAAAGTAAAATAAATGCTAACGAAATTTGATCATTAAAATAGCTTTGAAATCACAAGCATAAAATTTGACATTATATCAGATGAAAAATCTCACAATCAGAAAATAACACAACTATTGTCTCAGAGAATCATAAAATCAGATCTTAGTTTTCATTGTTTGACAGAACATTATAAATAAGTAAAACTTCAATTCATAAAAAGACAGTGGCACAAATTTCAACAATGGCAAGCAACTTTGTTCAGTTTTTGTTGCGCCTACGAGCTAAGTATTTATTATTTTCTTAATATAAGACAATTTATTCATACCTCACAATGCTAAAAAGTCTTAGCTATATTTACATTAAATATTTTCACAGGTAATCAGATCTTCATATGTTTAAGTTATGTGGTAGCCTGAAAAAAAAAAAATATCATAAGCATGATCATGAAGTACTTGTATGCACACATGGGAGACAGATTTAGAAAACTCAGAGGCAAATAAAATAAATCGTGTAACAATGAATTTAAATATAAAGAAATATAATAATTAGATTAAGATGTAGTGTACATAAGTTTCAATTTAATAAAACATAAAAGTTAATAAAATTTCTTTCCCTAGTTTCAGAAAATTAGACGAAAATTACTTTTTTCAAGTTATTAATGTTGACAGCACATAATGTTGGTATTATAAAACTTGAAAATAAATAGGAATATACATATACTATAGGCATATTTTCAGAAGATTGAAGTTTTTTTTTTTTTTTTTTAATATTTAATAATTAATTCAGTTTTTATTTTCATCACTATCTGCAGTAGACTATTAAAAAGAAATCTAGTCACTAAGAGAATTTGAGACATTAAACTTTTTTAAATTACTATTTTTCAGTAATTAAAACATAAACCTTAATGTTTAAATGTTTTCTTAAAATTTAGGCCTTAAATAAAATTTCGCCATGGTAATTATTAAAATTATTAGATTGATCTGCTAAAATAAGAATGAGCTTTATTAGTAATGAAGACTAATGATTGCATATGAAACAAATAGCTAAAAAATCACAGCAAGATAGAAAATGTGGCATTATTTGTACTCAATGCAAATTGGAGGATGGAAGGAAAGGAATACAAGTAAAATATCAAAATAAAATTTAATAATTGCCAACGTTTCAGTAAATAGACAAATGATAATATGTTACAGCCAAAAGCGTATATATATATACATATGAATGCAAAGAAAGAGAATACACAATAATAAAACAAGGACGTCAAAGTCCTCATACAAAGCTGAAATTTGTTATCAACAATATAATGGTACTTACTTCACAGTTTTCAAAATGCAGATCAACCCCATTAGAACATGTTTTATGCATAGTTTCAATGTTTTGCTTATTTTTGCAGGTAGACTTTTTAGGCAAAGACAAAAAGAAGTCATCAGCAAAAGGATCACTCTTTCTTCGGAAAATGCTGTCTGGACTCAATTCACATTTATCAGATGTGGGTTCAAAAGTGGAAGACTGCTCATTAGAGGTTTCTAAACTGTTTTGCGAAAAAACGTCAGAGTGGCTTTCACTACTTTTCACAAAAAAAGCTTCTGCACTGCTACCGGATTTGCCATCATCCGTGCTGGAGAATACCAATGAACTTGATGAATGTGTGCTATTTGAGCTTTCAACTGCTGAAGCAACTGAGCTAGAATGTGAGGAATGAGATGAACTATATACAGAAGACAGCATTTTTTTACTTGGAGAAGGTCGAGGTCTAGCTATAGACAGTGGCTTTGGTGGAAGAGGAGGAGAATCTAATGTTTGCTGTCTTTCAGAAGAAATAGATTCAGCAGAATGGTGATTTTCAGCAAATAGACTCACAGAACCTAAAACTGCACCATTTTCTTGAATAAGTGATGAATGATGTAACTGTGTTTTACGAGGAGAATCATTTAGTTTTACACTGTTTTCTTTCACTAAAGAATTAGGTATCTCTCCTTGAAGGGAAGGCCTATACAACGAGGAAGTATTTGAAAGGATTGTATTTTTTAATGTGGAGGTCTCAACTTTAGAGGGAGGAAATTTACGAGCTGGTGAGGGAATTGGTGGAACATAAGAGTCAATGGTTGGATCAATGTTTGGAGTTGAACTAACAGGTGGAAAGGCAAGAGCTTCTTGATCAAATGAAAACCAAGTTTTCCCAGTGGAAGCTAATTGTGGTTTCCTCTTTGGCAGAGGAGGTGTAGGAATACCATTTGAGCGACTTGGAGGTCTTGGTGGAGGTGGAGACACAACTGGGGAAATTTCACAACCCTTGATGGGCAATCTAGGAGGAGGGGGAGGTGGAGGAGAACTAGGAGGTGGAATATCTGGAAAATCCTCTTCAATAAATGGATTGAAAGGATTCTTCATTTCCCATTTTTGATCTTCTCCAACCACTATAGGATCATCAAAATTTCCTGGCACATGCATAGGTGAAGCTATGCTCATAGATCTTTTGGGTGGGAGTTTTGGAGCTGTTTGTGGTAAAATAGTGTTATTGCTTACTATAAAAGGATTAATTTGCTTTTGTTCAGAACTACTACTAGCACTAACTTCCAAAGAAGACTCTGAGTATAATTGCAGTAGTTCTGAACTACCAGCAGCTGGCATTATATTTTCTGCACCATTATTTGAAGGATCCACTGAATCAGACAATATTTCTACACCACCAGCAAGATCTTTTAAAACTTTTTTTGGTGGATTTTTTATATCCTGAAAGAAATCTCTTTTATCTACATATGGCTGACTTCCTAAAGGATCAAGTTCAGCAAATACCACTGGAGCAGATGTTTTAGCATCTTGTAATGCTTCTGGAGATTGCTGTAAAATTTCTGGAGACTGCTTATTACAATCACTAGTAAGCTCATCATTGAAGTTGGAATATTCTTTACCATTTGAACTTTGAACAATAGAAGGATTATCAAATATGCTGGGTAATGTATCTATTTCAAGAAAGACAGCATATCGATCTTCTACTGGTTTAGAGGCGGATTCCTTTAAAGCAGCAGAGGCAATCGCAGCATTTTGGGAAGTCTTTCCTTCACTTGATGAAGGAGAAGATGGAATTTGAGGAATAGTTATTTCAGTGGGAGAAGAACAATTAGCTTGAGTTGTAAAATGTTTACTAATAGAGGAGGAAGAGCTTCGAAAATCAGAAGCATTATAAGGTAGAGGAAAATCTTTTTTAAAAGTCTCAATGTCATCTGTTTTATTCTCAGTGACGCTAACATTGTAATCAGATGTAGATGATGATCTTGAAGATATTGAAAGGGTCTCCTGGTAAAGTGAAGATATTTTATCCATCTAAAATAAAAAAAAATTACAGTGAAGTCAAAGTTTTAATACAATAAAACACATTCTTTTAAAATATTAATTTGTTATAATCCATTTACATTGATTGTTTTATTTATGTTTAAAGCTATATTTTTTATAAAGTTCTTTAAAATTGGAGGTATACACCAGAAAAGTAAAAATGTTTGAGTTTTGAGATTTTTCCATGCTATGCTGTGATAAATAATAAATTCACAGCATAGCATGGAATGGCTGATTTTTTTTTCAAACCTTGTTAAACATTACAAAATTGTTTACAACTTTTAAGATTGAAAATTTTTTTACAGATAAATTTTTTATTATAAATGTATTAAATTAGTGTTAAATTTGAAAGTAAAGTTTGACAATATTTAAACTTTTGATTCTTTTAAAATGAATTTAAGCTTCATTTAAATTCCTTTCATTTTAAGTAAATCATACTGAAAGTGGAAGTGCTATTTTTATAAGTTACTATAAATACAAATACATTTTAAAATAATTATTTAGTGTTTTATAAGAGCTAAGTAGTATTTTTGCAACTTAAAGTGCACAGATAGCTTTAATTTTCTAATGTTAAAGTTATTTGTCTCATCATAACCATATAACTATAACTGCATTCAATTTGTTTATAGTCCATAGGCCAATTGCAGCAAACAAAGTACATTAGCTGGGAGATATTGTGATAATACAATCAAACAGCCAAAACATTTCGAAGATATATCCTCTCACTACAAAATTCTTCAGAAAATTTACATAAAAAAAAATTAAATCATGCAACACTTTAGTGTGAAATTTTATAATACACTTTTCATTTGAATCTTCTTTAGTAAGTTTCTGAAAATGTTAAAAACCTTACTTTTTAATGATAATATAATAAAAATAAAATATTTTTGTTATTTAGTTGAATTTAGGGGAAAAATGCTTTAAAAAATGTAAAAATAAGAAGCAAAACAATTTTAAGAATACCACTTCAAAATCAAAGCAATAATTTTTAAGAATAAATGGTTTTCTTTTACGTAATTCTTCATCTTGAAGAAAACGACACAGTCTAAGACACATACACTCTACTTTTTTAATCAAGAGACTGATTTTATTAGAATTTATAGTTTAAAATAATAATTCAAACTGCTAACATTCAGGTATCAAGTGGGAGTTAAACTATTGAATTCAAGGTTAAAATACAAATAATTTAGCTATTAGCTTTTTTGTAAAATATGCAGACAAGGAACATATTAAAAATATTTTTAACATTTTGAAAGTATTATTTTGTATTTTTATGAACCTTCTTTATTCAATAATCAATTATGTTCAATTGAATTATTTACATTCCATTCTTTCACACATAAATACTAAAATAATTATGTATAGGTATTTAACATACTATTACCTATTAAAATTGCTAGATAAAGAAAAAATACTAATTACAAAATATTTATTAAAAAAATATTTCCAAGAAGATTGGTAACAATGACACAATGAAATTAATACCCAAAAGCAATAACAGCACTTATACATACCTGAGTATTAGACCAATCAGAAATTTGATGGTATGTACAGGCACAACTTCAAAATGTCACTTCCTTAAACATAGTGACTGATAATTGGCGATTAACTAGCATATTAACAACTAAACAAATCAAACTTTTTTTTTTTTATTTATGTACAAAATTGGTCCGGGTAGCAATTTAGCATTTTATTTCCCAAAAAATCTTTACAACACTAGCAACATGCATTACCTTGCAATATCATTTTGCAGGGGTTGAATAAAGGGTAGATCTATAGATTTTAACATAACAGAGAAGCAACAGATGCTACTCAAAGTATTATCAAATAAGATGATCAAGATGTATATCTATTGATACTAATACTATTACTTGAGGTGATGGGTCAATAAGACATGTTGTCATGTTTTATTGACATATCATGTCATGACATATTATATAATGAATTATTATATGTCAAATAATATAATAATGAAAGTTTTTTACAATGACATCATGATATAAATAAAAATGTTATTACTCTAAAAACACACTGAACTACAATTCCAGCTTTCAGGTTTGTCATTCATTACATCATTGAAGTTATTTTTATTTGTGATGCAGCATCAAAATTAGCAGAGATGACTATCAGAGAGTTGACAGTTAATACTACTGAAAATGTCAAACTGTTTTGTGCAGATACTTATTTAATAAATGACTGTTTCTTGACTCAAAATTCTGACACAGCTGTATGATCTCTTAAGGTCTATCATATATCCATTTCACAAACTTTGTTTTCACTACTTAAAATATTTTGCAGTCATAGGATCTAAAGTAATGCAAGCAGTAATGTAAAAAAGGAAAAAAAAAAGTTAATCCTCATAGATTTAATTCAATTCTATCAAAATTAGAAACATGTTGGTGGCAGCACAGACATAAGGCATTATAACAACTTTGAAATGTAAGTTAAAAGACAAATCGGCTGAATAATTTCCAAACACTATCTACCAATATGTATTTGGACGCCTGTGATAAAAGGGATAAACACATTATTCATATCCAATAGTTGGTAGAGCCTTCATGTGAGGAAATTACAGCTTTAACTCTACAGAGCATGCTTCACACAAGTGTATGGATGGACTGTGTAATTTCTTGCATTCAGCTTAGAGAAAACATGAAAACAATTTTGGATGATTGCTGCACCCCTTAATCTCATCTAAGATGCATTAAATAGGATGAAGTCAAGACACTAAGCAGGGCAGTCAATCCGTTCAACCCATTGTCAGTACATCAATCCATAGTAGATGTTGCAACATGACAATTTGTATTGCTATAATGTAACAGTGCCAGTGATGCAGCACATAAAATTGCCACAACAAAATAAGCAGATTATTATCTAGAATAGTGGAGTAGTTAGCATTGAGCCTAACCATGAATCCTGATCAAGTCACAAGACCATAACATGAAGAACATCCCTAGATCATAATTCCTACTCCAGCGAGCTTTACTGAAAGCCCAATGCACTCTCCAGGAATATGCCAACTCAGACTCTGACTGGTGATTGTGAACCTTGATTCCACATAACAGAAGACCTATCTCCATTCATCTACAGTTCAATTTTGACATGCTATGCACCACTTCAACTGAGCCCTGTGGTTAGTTTTTGTAATCAAAGGTTTATGAGTGACAACAGGACCTTAAAAATCAAGCAAATGTATTTGTAGATGGTATTTATCAAAATAGATCCAGATACTTGTTAAAACTTCTGAAATATGTGGCCCATTGGTTTGATATAATTTTTTTTTTTTTGAATTTCTTAGGATAGGATTTGTTGGCCTCTGTCTCATAGTTTCGTGGGCCTGCTTGGTCGAAGCTTATTCTCACAATCAATACTTACCTTCCACTTTTTAATTACAAAAGCAATGCCAATTTTGGAAGGTTTTACTCACTAGACATATCCATTGAATTGTCAAGTGATCGGTTCGCAGATCGGTTTTTATAATATCTGACAATTAGTCTTTCTTGAAGTCACAATTCTGAATTATATGGCATCTTGCAACTAACGGCAATTCTGTTTGTTGTACAATATCTAAGTACAGAAGGCATGACATTAATCAGGAACAGATATCCTCACTTCCATAGGTGTCCAAATAATTAATAGATAGTGAATAAACATATTTAATCGTCGTAATGCAAGATATTTTACATGAATGGATTGTGAAACAAATCATTTAGAAATCATAGCATCTTTTTCCTATAGAGTTAATTTCATATGCATGTATTGTTTTCTTGCTTTTGCAGTATTAATTGGCAGAACCTGCATTCTAGATGTAAATATTAAATATCGATTTATAAAACAAATTTTTTTACCTTAGGGTGAAAGGAAACTGGGAGAGAGCTATTACTGGACTCTGAAATGTCATCTTCAGAAAATGAAAGGCCGAATCCATGCGAAACAGCTGTTGCTATGCTATGATCCATTTGTGATATACCCTAAATATATCAATAAAACACCAAAAAATGAGTATTTTAACATCAGATAGAATCCCATCATATTTAAAAATATTTCAGCAAACAATTAAAAAAGAATTTATGACACCATTATTGTTGTTTAATTTGAGAAGCTCATAAAAATAATGTTTGCAAAGATAGTACAAGTTATGAATTTAATTTGCAAAATAAAATAATTCTTAAAATTGTTAAATTTCACTAATAAGAATTTAAATAATTCAAGTATTTAAGTAGATACATTACCTTACAATGTGAATAAGTTTTTCAATCAAATTTTATATTTTTACTTTATATTTCTTTAAATACCTTTTTTACCGTTAATTTTTTTTTAATATTGTCTTTTGACAAGGCATTCTAATTAATGAAAACAAGTAAAAATAAAAACTGTTTATATTTTTAGCATATGTATTATATGAATGTATTTTTATTCAATTTGAAATCTACAAAATTTTTAAATAGCATCAAAATTAATTTACCAATATATATATCTATATACATATATATAAATAAAATTAAAATATTACTAAAGAAACTACTAGAATACATGTTTCTTGACTAATATTTTTTTATAAATTGATAATAAATTAATTGATCACAATAATCAACATTGAAATTTTGTACACTATTATGGATTGAAGTTACCAAATACAAATTTAAATCTTTTAAATTAGTTTGTAAAGTTCATGGAGAAATCTCAGGGGTAAGCAACTGTTATGGATCAAGGGCCACATTACAGAAATTGTATGCACATTCTTTAAAAAAATGTTTGCATTTATTAGTTAACTTTGTATTTCAGAAAGGATACCATAAAAATAAAAGAAAGTTAAAATAGTGGTATTTATTTATTGGGCTAATTTCAAGTCACTGCAAGCGCATTTAATTTTAGCATTAGTTTAATGAGACAAATGTACCACCTCAGCCACTATTGAATTACAGGAGATGGATGTCGTGCTTCTATATGGATGTTAGTTGCAGTGCTTAGGAGTTCTTTTAGTCATCTTTCTTGTAACATGTGAACACAGCCCAATGTCTCTGAAGTCACCCTGAATGCAATTTATGCAAAATGCCTTACATAAGTTGCCCACTACATATTTTCAAAATGCAGGAACCACTCTTTTTTAATGTTTTGAAATTAGGAATAATATTGATTGTTATATTTCTCATCAAAGCACAAGGTTTAATGTAAAGCAACTTGCATCTATACTTACTCTTCTTGATAAACAAAAAATAGCAGCATCCATATTTTAGAATTAGTTTAATGAGACAAATGTAGCATTACAGTTAGCGTTGAACAATGAGATTGTTTCTGTTATAATGATAATTATCATGCTTACAAATAAATATCAATCCAAATATAGAAAAAAATTTTCTGAATAAAATTTTTCATATGCAAAATATTTCCTTCATACCATGATTTGATAGTAAATCAACAAGCTCAAGCTGCAGTTGCTTAGTTGCTGTGTCAAATAGAAAAACTACCAAATTATATTTCATTGTAATTTAGTAAGTTAAAAATGGCAACAGTTGAGATGTTATGCATGCATATTTAAGATGTTCATTTTTGGTAAAAAATGAGAAAACTGAGTTGCTTTTCAATAGTCAATTTCAAGAATTTATAATTGTGTTATTTGAGAAGAGCTTCAGCTATTATTTCTTATATTTGTAAAAATAAACTCTTTGTGCTGTTGACAGATGTTTTTATTTGAATAATTCAATTACACTATTTCTGACTCATTTTCTACCACTTCTGATTTTGAAAGCAAAACGAAAGTTGCTGAAGAATAGCAATTATACAAGAGCAAATTGAATTAAAGTTCAATCTTCTTAAAATTCTGAAACGTTTTTCTGTTTTTATTCTCAAAACCTTGTAGATGATCATTTACCTTAACAGAAACACTTTTAGTACTTCATTTTCCCAATAAAGTAAATGACAAAAATTGTTTTCATCTGTTTGTCTTGCCAATATAACTAATTTTGCTTTCAATAATTTTACATACTTCTCTATTTTATAAGCAAACATGGTTTCCTAGTAATATCTCATTCAATTTTGATTATATGAAATACAAATATCTACTTTTATTTCTCTTTTTTTAATTTTGCAATAAAATTGTGAAATCATAAGAAATAAATCTTTGGATCTCACATAAGAAAGAAATCTCAGTTCAAGGTAAAATTTTTTGATTGTCTTGATGGGATACAATGGTTACTATCAAGTAAACTATACTCTATTCACTCTTTACTAATTGCAAGATTAAAAAATTTCTCTTAAATATAACATGTTTTCAATTTGATTTAAAAAATTGAATGTATTTATAAAGTTATCAGCAATTAAAATTACTTCTTTTTTTAATAAATTAACATAATAAATATATAATTACAAATCAATTAATACTATAAAGTTATTTGTAACTTAATAAAAAATATTGTGTGTAGAAATTTTTATATCAATATTGTAAAAATCATTACAAAATCGCACTTTGAATTTGTATGGCATCAGTCAAAAGTCTAATTATCTAATAAAAATAATCAACAACAATATCATTTTAAGATTTTAAAAATAATTTAAGCAAAGAAGTTGAGCAACATTACAATGAAAATAAAGTTAGAGACTTTGCAGAGGTCATCATTTCATAAGGTAATTTTATGAAAGAACGGATAAATAAATGGTTATTTATAAAGCAATTTCAATTAACTATTAAATTTTGGTCAACCTTAAGATTTGTTTCCTATATTGAGGAATTTAATATTTCAATGTATACTTTCTTCTAATATCAACATAGTACATATATTAAGATGTAAATTATACTATATATACAATATAGTAATTGAGTCAAATCATAATAAATGACTAATTAAAAACATTGATTTTAGAAGTACTAAAATTAGATTTGAAATAAAAAATAATTATGTAATTATTTTCAATCAAAAGTGTGGCCTTTCAAAGTGCTTTCAAAATTTTAAATAAAAATATCCAGACATTTTAAGTTGGAAAATTGCTATTTATAAGTGAAACTACTTTGAAAAGAAAAATTTAATATGCTTAAAGAAAACTAAGTGATGCTATAAAACTGTATTATATTTATAAGTGAAGTTTTTCTTAAATGATTTTGATGAAAATTTTCAATTCATTAACTAAAATAATGCTTAACTTTTAAAAAT
>JAPDSC010012266.1:498091-552133 GCA_026290005.1 Latrodectus geometricus | reverse complement strand
AAGTTAAAAGGATAAATTCAAATATTCTTAATCAAAATTAATAAAAGAGATTTGCAAAAATATTTCTTCTGATTCACTTGAATTCAGAAAACTTTTTTGGCAAATCTTTTATTAATTTATATAGAATTCAGCTGATATATTTAGCTTGGCTGTTGTTATCAGTAACAAGTTTAAATAACATAACTCAATTATAATGTTTCATCCAAATCCTGTTTCAAATTTTATTTCATCCCTTTATTAGATTAGAGCTCAACTTCAAAGAAAGTACCTTTTCAAAAGCATCAGAAAAGTATTGAAATTAACAGCAAAAAGCCTAAAATTGAAAGTTTTCTTGCCTTTGTCGATAGGACAAGAAAAAATGTGAGCTTTATTGCAAATACAAAAGTAACTTTAGTGCCGAAATCAAAGAACATTAAAATATAAAATGCAATTGATATAAAGTACGAAATTTTATTAGTTTTCATAAGCATAAAAAATTACTTAAAAGTAAATTAAATTGAATTGAATAAACTTGAGATTAAATTATCATGTAACACTAAAAAATTGTATCAAAAGCATGAAGAGCTATCTTTGAACAAAATCAATTTAACAAATTAATTTGATTTTTGTTTGTAAGATTATTCTTTAGTTAAAAAATTAAATGTAACAACGTCATTAATTTATTTTATTGAGTAAGAACACATTTCAGTTTTAATGATTCATGAAACTATCAACTATTTAATTTTTGCGTTAAATCTGTTATTAAAGTTCTATCAAACATTATAATAATTTCCAGGTATTTTAAATTATTAAATTTTTCATATACCAAACATATTTTTAAAGAATTAATGTTGTAACAGTGAATTCTGAAATTAAGCTTTATTTTAAAAGAAATTAAAAATGAAAATCTCATGAAGTTAATATTTTTTTATATAAATTATTTTAGTTTTTACATTTGTGCATGCTTTTTTAAGAATTCAAATATTTAAGAAAATCTGTAAAACTATTCAAAACCATTCAAACAAAAACGTGAATTCTATGTAATTTATATCTCTATCGTGAATTCTATGTAATTTAGTTTTAGATTTGCAATAGAAATTGTATCATTTATGTTGTAAAAATGCTTTGTTTTAATTTAAAAATATTTATATATTTAACTTTGAATTTATGAAATTAATAAATACCATGTAAGATAAAAATTGTAGTTTTTAGTTTTTACAAAGATGCTATTAGATTCTCTCTTTAACTTTATGTCTTACATTAAAATGTTTAAAATTTTCTAAATCCCATATATTTACTAACTTTTAAGCAGAAATTATGTTCAGATATTTTTTATTTGGGACATTTTTTAATATCAAAATATTTTATTCCAAGCAATATTTTGAAATTTAATGCAAAATTTATCTTAAAAATTTAAAAACTAAGAAAGTTTAAAGCTTTTAATAACTAACAAAAGTTTTCTTGCATCAAGTAGCAACTCATTAAAGAGAATTGTTATTGAGCTATTTTTGGAAAATAAAGAGAACAAAGTATGAGGAGCTTTTCGTAGTTTATTAAAATGTATGAGTAACGTTAGGATTATCTGTATTTTTTCTCTTTAAGAGTCATATAATTTAGTGTATCTTTCATCGTAAAATGAAAGTGAAAACTGTTTTACGTAAAGTAATTACAACTTCATTGAAATTTAAAATGCAAAGATTAGTTTAAAAATGTTGATGCCTCCACTCCGTTGCAATTGTAGGATAAATGAACTAAAACTATCTTTTGCTTGCATTAAAACTAATTTTAATCTTAGTGTACATCCTGAGTAAAATCTTTGCATGTAAAAAAACCCTTAGAAGTTAAAAAAGTAATAAAAAGATTTAAATGTTATTACAAAATAATAAGTAAAGTTCCTTGCTGAGAAGCAAACAGAATTTCAAACTGCATAATTATCAGAGAATAAGTGGTATACCGTATAAAGAAAAGATACCAATAATTTTTCAATAGTAAATGTACATATACTGGTACATACAATAAATGTACATTAACAGGATTGAATATACACACTTTTATGATAAGGATAAGAAGATTAAAAGCTGATTAATTTTTCGAAATTAAAGGCCAAAGAAACAGTTTAAAAATATTGAAAGAAAAGTTTTCTAAATTACATTTACTGGAAATTATTCAACCAAAAGACTTATTCACAGTGCAGGTGTAAGCATTTGTGAAAAAATTTACTTACTAAATATAGTTACATCTTATTAAGTTTTATTAGGTATTACACATTTAGAAAGTCTGGAAGATACATTACAGAAAACCTGGATTGGCTTAGCCTCAAATACTACAGACGCAAATTCATTAAAATTAATTAATTTCATTAAAATACCTCTGTTAGAGTTAATTAGTTAAACTATAATAATATTATTATCATCAAAGATATTACAATAAAAGCGTCAGTTTCATAAAATGTCAAATGCGACGTACTTATAGTAGTATTTATATATAACACAACATTAATAACACTAAGTAAGACTTGAAAGAATGTAATTATTTAGGAAATTTAGAAAAATCGTTCTATAGCTAAATTTAAGTTTATTTTGAAATTTATCAAATTTTTGAAAATGTAGATTTGGAAAGAAACAAAATTTGCGAAATCATACTAACCTCAATGTTTTCGCTTGCATGAAAGTGGCTTTTAAAATAATTGAGATATATTTCGAGAATTTCACTTGAGAGTAAACTTTTTTGTTAATTCTTGTGAGAAATTTTCCCAAAGTGATATCAATGATTTAATTTTTAATTTATTTTGAATTAAAACTGGAAATACACAAATTTTGGATATATTTGCAGTAACTTGTTCTTTAATGTAGATAAATTTCGCGAAAATTATTTTTTTCTTACAGCATTCTTTGAGCCAAAAAATTAACTATCTTATATTTAAAATTACATACAGTATCATTTCTTAATTTCACATAAAAATATACATCAGAATACAAAAAATTTGATTTAAAATTAAAAATAATTTTTTTAGCTTTGAATCAAAACTCCCATGTTTAGATATATATTGTTACTTAAAATTAAAATTATTTTATGAAAAATTAAAATCCAAGCATTTTTTATTATATTTGTTAATTTATTATTTTATTAAAAACAGTGAAATAAGTAAATTGACAAAAATTGTTAATATCCAAAGCACTTTATCTTACCAAAACTTTGTAAAGTTTGTTTATTTCTATATGTTTCCAAAATGCTGAATAGACAATAAACTATTTAAGTTTTATCTATAAGCTTTTGTGTATTTCAGGATGGCAATTTTAAACAAATTCATGGAAAACATTGCGTTAATGTCTGTTTAATAAATTAAAATACTAATACATGAATCAAAAACTTTTTCATTTAATGTCATTCGATATTGTATCAACTATTTTAAATGTGCAAAAATAACTACAATTATATTTTATCATTTTAATCTATAACACATAACTATTATTTATAAGCATCTTAAATGTCCAATTACGATGCATTATTTATAATAATTTGTTTCATGAATAAGTTGTTTCTTGTATAGCAGCTAATGACGAAGAACAGAATCTTAAGAAATATATATATGTATACTTATAAACTGCTGCTGTCACGTGATAAATGTTCTTTACTCAAGCCTTACCCTCTCACCACAAAAATAATATCCTTGATAGTGACTCTTTCTATGCTTTTTGCGTTGATATATTTTCTGAAGTAGCTTTAAGAGCTATGTGTCGAAGTACTTCGAGATAGAAAATAGAAATACTATGTTACACAGCAATTCCTGGAAATAAATATATTTCAAGTAAGATTTTTTTTTGTAATAAGAGCGTTGGTATTCCCTATTTCTAAATTTATTTTCTAAAAATAGTATTCTAATGCATTTATTGAAATATTTGAGATTGGGGTAGAATATTTCAGATTCAATATGCTTTCCACAAATTTAAAAATGTATTATTTAAAAAATTGTGTGAATGTCTAAGTTTACTTTTGTTAAAGCAAATTATTATAAAATTGTGCACTATAAATAATGGCTTTTTTCGAAATGAAATTTTTCATTCCATGTATTATTAAAAGAAATACTTAAATAAATTTTTATTTATATAAATAACTTCCCTAAATGTTTTAGTGAATATTATCATTGCACTTAATATTATTTTAAGGAAAGCGTTATTTTAAGGAATTTACTTTAATGCTGTCGAATTCCACTTAAACATGAATATATAATATTTATTACGAATATTTATTTGCTTCGATTTAAACTGGTATGTATACTAGAAAAATTTAGTTCCAAGTGTGCCGAAAGCCATAAAATACTTAACAAGATGATTTCTGAGTTAAGGCTTTAACATTTCAAATTTTTATATGGAACTTACATAAACAGAAAAAGCTGACTGAACACAGTATTTCCCTGATATAAACAATGTTGCTTGAAAAAGAATTTGTATCTGTTTGATCGCATTATATCCAAAGAATTCTCTTGAAACTTACCTAACAGTGAATAAAAGGATTTAGATTTGAATGGATCTATTGTAGTGAAATAACATGGCCCTATAAATCCCATATCCTAATCCTTGAGACTTCTTTGTCAAGGTAAATCTCAAAAAGAAATATTTTAAACAAAAATAAAACTACGCATAGGAGCTTGAAGAACTATTGAAAATGTACTTCAAATATTCCACATGATATCATTTCAAGTTCATCGATAAATTCTATTTATTTAACGTGAATATACAATAGTATATACTAATATCGTAAACTTATAACACATATTTAATTTTATTTTAATTTAAAATCACCTAGAAAATATTTCAAAAGGTGGCGTTCAATATATTTAAATGAAGCTTACTTTTGTAAGTCAACTCTGTATACAGTAGTAAACACAAATGATAATCATATTGAAGAATATCACATTTTTCTTTTTAATTTAATTTAAAACATTCCATGAGATAATAATAAAAACTCTTTCTTTAACCATATGGTTTTAAATATATGAATGCCAATAAGATTCAAATTATTTTTAAGTGATTTAGCTTCATTTCAATTTAAAGTACTCTTAAATATGTTACAAAAGTCTATTCTTTTAAGCCTTTTTCATGGTTGCACATAAAAACGGAAACTATATAAACAAACATGTAAATAACAAAGACATATTTCATTACAATTTTTTAAAGATTTTATTGCCAAAAAGTTATTTTTTTTTTAGAAATTATTAAAAAAAACATTTTATTGAACTTATTATACGCCATCACCAATATCTATATATGTACTACAAAACATCAACGAGACAAAAGTTCACTAGAGTTTTTTATTTTAGGATTTATGAAGTTGAAATTGTTTATTATTTAATTGTTCGTCATTTAATGTATTAACAAGGACATTGTAAGAATAAGGAGATATATTTGTGAAAATTTTATAGAATTTTTAAACCTATAAAGTTGGATAAATTATAATTTTCCTTTTTTCTAATAAATTATAAACCCCCAAACTATGTATCATTGTTACATATCTGATTGATAAGTAAAATTATTTCATAAATTTTATTAAAAAAGCAATAGTTTTGAAGATAAAAAATATTCAAAATTTAACGACACAAATTATAACTTTGAAACCTTCAATATATGAATTCAATTTTCATTAAGTTTACACAATTAATTTTTCACAATTCTTAGTACAATAGCAGTTTCTTTATATATAAAATGATAAACTTGTTATATTTATTTCTTAATGAATTTAAATGCATGAACAATTTCTTGAATGATTTTCGTAATTTTAACAGTTGTTAATATTTATCATAAATTACTTTTTGACATTCTATCTTTAAGATTTAATTTTATTTTATGACAGAAACTTATCTGTGTTTCGATTTCCTTTCCTTCAGCTAAAAATGAAAATTATTCAGAATAAACCGTGTAGCATAAACGCCCCCGAAAGTTTATCTGAAACAAAGTATGAATTTTGTAATTATATCTTAATGCCTAGGGATATAACTGTCAGCAAGGAGAGATTTTAATTTTGATTCCTTCAAACTATCCGTTCAAGAATTGCTTCAGTGTGCATTAGAAAGTTTAACTTTCCTTATGTATGATATGCGCAAAGCTACAACAAAGAAGAATCTTACTCAACATTTTTATTAAAAATAATGAGAAGCATTTGACTTAGCAGGAAATCTAAAACGAATATATGCGACTTCATTAAAATGTATAATATTTTGGAGAAAACTTTTAGACTTTTTAAGCAATAGTTTTTTAATTATTTGGAGTAAGGAATTTCAAGAAGGACTTCATATGACAGGATACATATATGCTCATTTTGCCAATTACAGGGTACTATATTTTAGATGAAAATATTTACTGTGTGAATGATGCAGTTGTTATTTTTAAGAATATCCTATGTTAGATAGAACATTTATTTTTGAAAGCTCAAAGCAAGTATCTAGACTACTAAAAAATATGTTTCATGAAAGTTTAAAAATGATCATTTTCACAACAATAAGTAAAAATACAATTTTTACGAAAGTTATGCTAATATCTTCTACAAAGCGATATTTTGAAAGGAGCTATTCACAAAATGAAGACAATAGCTTTTCACTAAATTAGAATATATCCTAAAATCTCGTAGCTTCATTATTACTTCTCAAGCGTTAAGGACAAGCTTTTTTTTTTAAATGCTATAATGTTTGATATTATATAATGAGATAAAGGTTTAGAAAAGATAAAAATCTAAATTAAAAATTATGTGGATAGTAAAAGTTTAAATGTTTTATTAGTTATTGCATACAATGAAACACATTTTATATGCTATTTTTATCAGTTTACGACATGCGCAAAAGCTGAGTTCGGATTCTTTTGGTCGATTTTCATAGAAATTGAACATTTTTATTTGACAAATTTAGGTTTTATATATTTTTAACTTACACACATTTCCTTAAGACAATCATTTTATAAAGATAAATATTAAAAATGTTGAATAAAAGATTTTCTTTATCTATATAATCCACGATTTCCTTAACTTCCTGTAAGTTGACTTTTGTTTTAAGTGATGCTTTTTAAAAGCTAAAAATGTTCAAGAGCAAGTCAGTGAGCATATGCGAATAGAGTTACTTTGAAATTAGCTTCATTTTTCTTCGAATTAAACAGAATAAAGATAGAGCATTTCTAAAGGATGATATCGTTAATAAAAAGATAATTCTAATGTTGCAATAAGAAGAATGAATGGAGAAGTGTCTGTCTTACAGTAGCATTGATTTTGTTATTGTCTTGTTTTCTCTTAATTATTGATTTACAATATTATTACAAAGAAAACTGAATAAAGTTTTTAAACAAATTCTTATATTTTAAGGTAATAGATTTAATTTTAATATATTCACTGAAATACATACAATGCAAGTTGCGTCGCTTATGATAATAAATATAATGAAATAATAATATAATAAAATGAAAACAAAACAAAAATGTTTCTCACATATTATCAAAATCACAAACCCTTTCCAAGCACCTTGTTCATTATATTAGTGTTTCAACTTAAACAGTTTATAAAATTATAATATAGCAATAACTATCAGATTGTTTAAAAAATTATCTTAAACTAGAAATTTACATAGTGAAGCAATAACTTTAAAATATTAATTCAATATGTCAAAGTATATGAAACTTTTATTTGGACATTTCTGAATGCAGGAAAATTTCACCGAGTGACTTATTTAAAATGTGATTTATATAGACATAGAAAGAGGGGAGTTCGGTTGCGTGAGAGTTGTACAAATATCAGTAAAAGCTCCTGGGGTGCTTGCACTGTTATTGAGTTTTATACTTATGTGTCCTGAATGGCTTATCTTAGATCATAAAATATTAAAGTTAAAGTTAACATAGAAAATTTGATATGGAGTAAAAATGTTTCAGTGCAACCCCAAATAACATTTTGATTGATATGCTTTTTTTTTAAGTCAAATCTAGAAGAGAAGGCTCAGTTTTTTCTAAAAAATTTTTCTTTTAAAACAAGTCAAGAAAATAACAATCTTTTGTGAGGCATTAAAATTCGTCGAAAAAGTAACTTGGATATTTCGGATATTTAGGATTTCTACTCTCAAATAAAATGTGTTTCTTAAAGTAATAAACGGTCATAATTTTTAAAATGCAAATAATAATTTTTAAATGCCAAATAAACAATCAGGATATATGGTAATATCTTTTAAAGATTAACAGTTTATGCTCATTACTGCTTAGTGGCAAGATTTGCTCTTTTTAAGTTCAATCCTAACCATTGTCGAGCAGTTGAAGATGGATGTGCCTTTTATTTTCTATATGCACATCTAACAAAGGGAATCTCGTCAGTTTGCTTATGTTATATACATGCACATACACACAAACATATATATATATAACAACACAAGAACATAGTGCTATATTTAAGAAAAATCATCGCGGATTATAAAACTTTATAGTGAATATTGAAGGTTAATCCTTACAACAGTTTTAAACTATACTCTATCACAAAATAAGCAACAAGTACAAGAACGCTAATAAAATTAAAACAATTTATTGAAATATAATCAAGGTTTCACAAATTGTTGAACAAAAGAAGAGGTAATGCACGTAAAATAATAAAAGAATATAAAATTTATTTCTCAAACAAGCAATGTGTTGACAATAATGTTCCTAAATTGTGCTGCAAAATGTTAAGTTGCAAACATTCAGCAGTAGAACATAAGGCAGTCTCTCCTGGAGATGAAGATTCGACAGCGACGATTCATACTTACAAGCAGGTCGTCAATAGCTTTTCGAGGACATCTGCCCATTCTCGAATAAAATATGTTCTCTGAGTATTGCACAATCTTAATGGTTCTCTGAGTATTGCACAATCTTAATGGTTCTCTGAGTATTGCACAGAACAGAAAGACGTCTCTCGAACATGATCCGGATATGCTGTATTCGGTTCAGATCGGAAGAATGTTCAGAACATTCCATTCGGAATAATTATTCAGTTCCACGTATTGGTTGACAACACGAGCTCCATGTACTTGTGTTTAATCATCCTTAAACAAGGCATCATGACCCAAGGCTGTAGAGCATGGAAAACATAGTGGTCGAGGATTGTATACCTGATAAATAATTTCTGTCACTGAACCGGGAGCAAAGATGTGGAGATCAGTTCACTACCAATTGGTATCCCTGTCCACACCATCTCTCCAATACGACTGTTGCTGTGTCTTTCAGTTGTATTGTGAGCTTGAGACCAAGTTCCTGGGATTCTCTAATTTCATATCCTTTGAGAATCCTGTTTAAACACAATCTAGCAACATCTCCATTGGTGAACAATACATTAGTCCTTTGTTGTGGAGTCAATGGATGTGATCCAGAACCCACTGTAACTGAGCTATTTTTGTGAAACGGCTTCAATGATACAGGAACCGATGCTCGTCAGAAATAAAAATGATTTTCATCCAGCCGTTTGCATACAATTTATCTGGATAAAGTTGCAACACTAGAAGCAAGTTGACGATTTAAATTCCCCTAATAACGCCAAGCTTTTAGACGCAGATAATGATCCTCTTGAGCAGTGGTGACTCTAGAACGTCCACCACTAGCTCTTAATGATTCTGTATCTTCATTTAATGTTGATTCCACAAGCGGCTGATGACCTAATCGTATAAGATCCACGCAACCTCTGATTATCGTTCCCCAGAAAGATCCATCCGATTGTATACCAGCATATATTTTAGCTTACATACCGCATCGTCTTCATAGGAACAAAGAAATGTAAAACTGAACACCAAAAAAACGTAGCATCCAACTCAGTGCAACAAATAACAACTACTGAAATAGCCATGTGTGCGGTTATGCAGATGTTTTAGTGTGGAGTTGTTTTCGGACTACTTTCAATGCCATTACACATGCAAATTTCTTTGCTGTAATCTTTCTTCTTCTCAAGTTTTCTAGTTTTACAGTTTGTCATTTATTTTTGTTACAATGTATTATGTTTCCCAGTAAAAGGTGTTGAATTTTCAAGGTGAATTAAGATTAAAATTCTAGATAACAGCTATAGCATGAAGCACTGGCCCCTGTTTGCCGTAATCATAAAAATTAGTATATGGAGAATATTATATAACGCATACAAATCCCTTTTTACAACATGTGAAAAAAAATCTTATTTATATTTCTTATTCTTCTCATGTGTTTTCTTCTATTATCTAAAAGTATATTTCCTTAAGCTTTTAGTTTTCACAAAGCATTGTTAAATTTAGTTTTCTACAGCATCTCAATAAATAAAAACAAAAGTAATTTAAAAGTTTCAAATTTTTCTAAAAAAATTCTTTCATTTAAAGGATATATGAATAAATATAGACTAAATTGATTCTTAACTATTAAACTATCAAAGCATATTATCAGTACTTGCAAATTTAAAAATGAATATTTTGTATTTCATATTTCATTATCAGTTTAATGATGCATCTCATTGCTTGAAAATAGAAATCTATTTTGATATATACGAAACGGAATCAAATAACTCAGAGTGAAATATAAGCCAATATAATGCAACGTCTCTAAAAAGAGCTAACAAGAACATTTTCAGGATTCTTTTGAAGATCCATGGAGCGAAATTGATATTTTAGTCCCTTCTGTGAAAGATAAACTTGTTTTCTGGGATATTATTGTTGATAAACTGCAGTATATTATATAACAAAGAACTAAAAGGGTTATTTTTAGTATCAAAAATAAAGCAGTACTAGAAAAATATAAGACTTATTGGTAAATGCAATTGAAAAATATTTTTGAAATAAACCTTGATATCTAAAAAAATTAATAAATTAAATAGAATAAGAAAATCAATAAATGTAAGTAAGATTTAAATTATTTTTTTTTATCTAATATGAGAGAATTGAGATATATATTTTTCGCCTTAAAATAAATAACACATATCTGATTATATTTTATTATTTTGACAGGTTTGAAATAAATATCTTTCACTAATTGTATGAAATTCACTAAATTTTTCTAAAATATTTTCATGTAAACTAAAGTTATTGCTAAGCAATTTTTTAGATTGCATGATTACATAAAAACTATGTATTTAATCAAGAAAAGTTATAACATGTATAGTATATTTTTATGTATTCAGTTACTCAATTTTTTATTGGAAAACGCATTATCATTTGGAAAATTGTATTTCTTCTTCTACAAATTCATGCTTATACAAATAATATTTAAGCTTAAAAATTTCTTAATTTTTAAATTATTATGCTCGTTATTAAACATTATTTCTGTTTATAATTTATATATTCAATAATGCCATTGAAACTTAAGAAAAGAAATTTAATGCTAACTAAATATATGCTTTGACACTTATGCAACAGATTTTTAATTATTTATATAATGATATGTTTATACTAAATCTACATTTGCAAACATCGCTTTTTAAATACACATGCATATTTTTAAATTTTAAAAGAGATGTTTTTGAAATTTTCAATGCTTAATTTTTAATATTTTTTGTCAAATAATTTTTCATTATAATATTTAATGCGAACTTAATTTCAAAATGTAACAGCATGTGACAAATTTAATAAATTCATTCAAACAATATTCTAATATAAAAACTCTAATTGATAACAACAGTTTAGAAATTGAAATATTTACTTCTTATACAAAAATTCATGAACATAACAAGAGAAAGCATTCAACAAAAAGAAATTAGTATAATAAATATGTGTCTATATGTATGCACATTTACCGTATACAAACATGTAGATGATGTGTATATATATATATATATATATATATATATATATATATAAGGATTTGGATAGATAGTTAGATAGGTATAGATAAATAGATATGTTATCAATATTATTGAATGATAAGACATTTTCTTTATAGAAAATATTTAAGTATATGCCAGTGCTGTGAAAAGTAGTTAAAATTACCAATCATACCTGAATAATTTGTGTGCAACTTTTGTTTGCTTCAATAAAAGTTATTAATCAAACTATCTCAGGGATAATTAAGTATAATTTTTTTAATTTATTCAATAAAAACTCTTTTAATTATATTCATCTTTATCTAATACGGAAATTTTTAAGTATACGGTTTCATTATTTTATAGAAAAATATATACATTTTTTATCTCTATCACGAAATTATACATATATAAGAGACATAAATTCTCTTTACAGAAATTTGAAATATATATTACTTTCTTCCTTGGTATATGTGATGATATTTAATAATTGAAAGAAGCTTTTTAAATTGGTTTAAGTAACTCTTTAGGAAATTTCATTATATCCAAAGGAAATGATTTGTAAATTATTGAAATGTGATTTTAAGTACGATTTTAGGCTTTTTTTGTTGAAAAGTACTTGTTTTTTGTATAAAAAATTAAAAGATATCAAGAATGTAGTTATTTTCTATTATATTATTTATCTATTTGCGTTAAGTACTTGAAAAATGTTCCCGATAGCAATGCTGGTAAGATACAAAATGCTGTAGAAATGTATTCAGAGACCTTGCGCTTTCAGGTAAATACAGGTTTTAAGGAGTTGCTAGACAGAGCTTATCTGAACACTTGATCTACGCTTCAGCATTTTTTAAATATATTTGACGTCTATTCCAAACAAAAGATGATAGATAAAAGCCTTGACTACCACACATAACTCACATTGCTCCACGACCACCACGATCTAAGAACCACCTTTCTTCATAACTAGCAATCAGGATTAAAGCACGAAAGATTCAGCTTTCATTTTTTACTTTTTTATCTACTTCCCTCTTTTTTATCCAAACTATCTGAAACTTAATCTAATGAGGAAAAACAATTTGTACAAAGGCCTTAGAAACATCCAGTAAAAATTAGTCATCGTTAAAAAAAAGAAAGAGAGCCTCTTTTTCAGATCAGCACTGTTGACTATAATTTTTATTATGTGAATAAAGCTTTATTTTTCACCCATCTTATTATCCATAAAGCTTTTTTAAAAGCTATCATGTATGAAAATTATAAATTTGACGTATACGAAGGGAGAGATAATGTTGAAGTATTGATTGCAAATAATAATTTAAAGAATTACAAAATTATAAATTTATGTAAACTTTTATAAAAAACATGAAACTTAATTACATTAAGTTTTTTATGGTAACTGCTAATCACAACATTCCTCACACGTTTAATTGTTTCATTAAGTTTATTTCAAAAATTCACTCTAACATGATTTTTATAATTAGAAACTTAATATTGTTTATCATATAAAAATTTAACTTATCTTATGTTCGAAAATGTTTTTAATATAAAATACCTTGCAATAAAGAAGGAAATTTTCGAATAACACTTTACGAATGGTCTAAGAAGAATGTAGTAATCTTTATTAGTCAAAATTTATAATATTTACAATAATAAAGATACTAGTTTGCGTAATTTTGATTAAAAATTCCCTAATGGAGCTTGGATGAAATTAATTTCAAGAAAAATCAACACACTAAAATAAAACTCTCTTGAAAGTGTTGGATTAAAATTAATTTTAGTTGATTGTTAATTATAAAGATTTCTTATAAAATTATTCACTAGAACCTATATTAAAATTTTAATCTTTTGAGAAAACAATATTACCTCGGGATATTTCCTCCGGACTGAGAGCACAAATCTTGCTAATTAATTAAGTTGTGGATTGCAATTTCAAAATGACTGAAATACTTTAATTAAAAGCAATCAATTTCCATGTCTTAATTAGAAGCCAAATCTATATTATTTTACTGGAAAAGCAATATGGGTTATATCATGTTATGATGATTATTATCGTAAAATATTGCTTTGTTAGAAACTCGAAACACAAATTTTGTTATTAATAAAATATGGAGTGAAAATTCTTAGCATTTTGTAATAGGTAATTGTATTAAGTGATAAAATACTAATTAGTTTTCATGTCTAAATGCGAAATCAAAATTATATCTTTTTACCGTAAAAGATATACGCTATATAATAACTTTTTTCAAGCTAAAAACATAAATTAAGCTAACATAAAAATATAGAATTAAATTCTACTAATATTAAAATAGTTAGATGGAATAGGAAGTTTTAAAATTCTAATCAATATGCATGTCTTAATCATCAATTAAGTTTCTACATGTAAAAGCTAAGCATTGTGTAAAAGTTAAACATTAAATAATTATTTTGGATTTATAAATATAAATATTTAATAATGTATTAAATGCAGTTCTGGGGGCATTTAAATACTTAACATTAAATACAGCACAAACTATTAATCGATATAAATTATTTAATTGGAATCAAACCAATGTCATTTTACTGGAAAAGCAATGTGTAGTATTAGGAGTTGGGGATTTTGAAAGCATTAAAAAATATAGTTGCATAAACTTTAAAAATGTGCAGAAAGAAAATACACATAAATTTCTAGCCTCCCTGTTTCCCTCAAGGAAATCATTTAATATTTTAAATTATATTCCTTACAATAGAAGGATTAAATGTTGGCTCCTTTAAAAAGGAAGATTAAAAGCTACTAGCACATTATTGCATATCAATGGAGAAGATAAATAATCAGATCTTTTTTTTTTTTTTTTTTTGCTGTATACTTGTAAATGTATGGAATTAATTCTTGGTATATGTTATTTTCCAGACTTAAGAATGCTTTTTTTTAATTTAACATATACTTGATCATATTAAAAAAAGTAGAGAATTTTAATAATTAACTCATTTTTATTTGAATTACTATTAAAATTTTCCATATTTTCTTACATCTCTACTTCTAGCTAATTAAAGTTAGTTAATGAAAACCAAACATTTATAAGAAATATTTATGAAACACAGAATTGATGAACATAAGGACTGCATTTTGAATAAATATTTGTATTAAGACACAACAAATTATCTTTTCAATATTAAATAATTCCAGAAAGGTAAACAAAATATTTTACAAACATTCCAGTATTTTACTTTGCATTTTGAAAAAATAGTAACTGAAAATAACCTATTATTATGAATTTCTAAAATCATGAAGAATATGAATTTTAATAGATCAAGATCTATTATCATATTTTTTGATGATGATATATTTAATTTTTAATATTTACTAAATCATAAAAGGATAATATAATAGTAACAGATTTTAATAGTTTAATTTAATTTTCGTGGTACTAAGAAAATAATTATACTATTATTCCATTAATGATTCTTCACTACCCATCTCCAGAGAAGTATTAGAGTAAGTTATAAATAGCAGCTTTCTGTCAAACACATCATTGACTCTCGAAGCCTTAGGATTAATTCTCACCGACAGAAGCTTTCAAAGTTGTCTAACAGAGCCCTTACAAAGGACCCTATTCATGATTTATACCAATTTGCATTTCCCTTGTCATGAATTAATATTTAATTTAGTGTTCTGGTCCCCTTATCATTTTCAAGCGAATAACCATTGTTAAAATGATTATCACAAAGGATTAAAAATAATTTTGACAAGAATTACCGATTTTCATAACGTCATTAATTTTATATGAATAAAGAATTTAAAAAATTGCTTTCATGATATTTTAAAATATTTTATTGCTATATAATATGAATTTTTTAACAACTACTATTTGTATAGATTTTTGTGAGCTTTTTCAATATACAAATTATAAAATGTTAGCTGTATAAAAGAGGTTCCGTTCATTATCATTTTGTTCCCGTTTTTAAAGAAAAATTATGAAATAAATTGTAAGATTTATTTATAAGACACAAACTCTTAAAGTCCAGAAATAAATTATGTGAATAATAATATACAGAATTTCTAATCTTATGAAAGTCATTTTTTATTAATGATAAAACAATAGCATGAAAAGAGAACAATAACAATACCTTAGGTTATATATTAAATTAGATATTTTATTCTGTCCAAAGCTTTTTATTAATAACTTTGAAGGTTCAAAGCCTACATATTAGATTCTTAACGATAAATTTCATTTATACAGCAGCAGAAAGAAAACTATGCTGCCTTGCTAACGAAAATAACGGCAATATATTAAATATTTTTGGACAGAAAAAGTAGGAGAAACATTTACTTTTTATGTGAATTTTTTCTGTCCTTTATTACTTTGTACAACATATCATCTTTTAACCATTAATCATAATATAATAAAATGATTTTCTTAAGTGTATATACTACTTCAGATAAAAAAAATATATGTTCTATAGTGTATAGACATTTTTAGAATTATGACTTATAATCGAAAAACAGCTATCAATAATATTTTTTTATCCTATAATAAGCAGCAATTTTAATTTATAAGCTGAAACAATTACTAAATTTTGTGAAATTTAACTTGTGGCTAAAACATGTTGTTTTTGGTAAAATTGAAAGATTGCAACATTTCTTCATCTGTGTATATGCCCGATCGAGCATATAGTGTCTGTGATCAAATAAGAACAAACAACACAAATGGACTACACATTGTACATATGTACCATTTAGATTTTTCATTGCACTTTAAATAATTTAGAAGGCATTATTTTTAATTCAAAATTCATAATTTCTTAATTAATTAAGTATATAATAATATGTAAATAACAATTTATTTATATGAACAGGGTTCAATAAGTTTATAATAAACAAAATTGTGATGAATTTATGGTATAAACTAGGAAATGGTTGATACTCCTTTTTATTTTTCATTAGTTGAACTTGTTTCAGAAACTGAAAAGAAATTTTTCTATGGATGTGTAATTTATTTCCTTTCAAACAACGTGCTTCCAAAAAGTATATTTTTCCATTAAACAATCTCGCAAAACGATATTATGATAACAATAACGATAACAAAAGCAACGGCAGAAGAAAATAATTAATAATTTCAATTTTTCTGAAAGATATTAAAAGTAATAAATGTAAATACTAGAAATTTGTCAACATTCTACACGTAATTTAGATATTTTCTATCGTAACATTTAGAAAATTATATCCAAGCACCTTGATAGTAAAATATAATTATTTTCACTGTATAAAAATCATAATGAATACTGGGATAAAACAAAATTAATAAAATGAAATCTTTCGATCTTTCTTTTTTTTAACTTTCAAAATTCCGATTACAATAAAAAGCCGAGGGACTTGCTTTTAATTAGATAAGTCTCTAAAGGGAATTTATATAATTCCAAATTTTTTGTCTTCAAGAATCAATAATTTTTAGTTTTAAAGAAGATACATGTATTTAATGACTGCATGTTTATATATTTTGAAAGAATTTTTTTCATAAATGAATAATATTCAAACTACGGCCATTTATATTTCTGCTAATTATTCATTCATATATTAAATTTTCAAATGATTTCAATAAATTTTATGAAGGAATAAATATGTTAATATTGTATGAGAATTTTAAGAAAAACAAATAAGATACTAATTTTGTTTTCCAATAATAAAAACAATTCTTTTACAATTTTTTTTCTTTCATTAAAAAAAATTTCCTTTATTGATAATAGCTAGTATTTGATTTCAGAAGGATTTTTGATTTTACAAGAATTCTATAAAAAAATAGAAAAGAAAATACTAAGTCAAATTTCATAAAAAAAGAAGCATTCTTTATTTTGAAATACTTTGCATTAAGATTAGCATTATCCCAGAATCATAATTTTATCAAAGTAATTAACAATAATTTTAATAACATAATTAGAAGATTATAGAAATTTTGCTCCAACCGGGAAACTCATTCCTCAGTAGATTGAAAATTAAACTGAAGTACATATAATTCAATAATAATAGATATTTCAAAGACATTGGAAATGATAAAACCTTTCTTTAAAAGTTACAAAATTTCTATTCCATTTCTTATCACAAAATATATAAATAGTTTGTTTTTTAATAATTCAGTTTTGATATTTTACTTACAATGCAGCAAACTGTGACAAATTTTGACATTTTAACTGTTAAGAAAATAAACATTATGTGGAAGCATACTTTTGAACAAAATAATTTAATCAGTACTAAAACTCTATAAAATTATGTTTCATTTTTAGAACCAAACTTTCTTTAAGATAAATCATATTAAGATTATTTTTTAAAAAAAGGAATCTACTTTATGAAATTTTCACGCATTGATGAATACAAAGTCAACTTCACTTTCAGAAAAAATATGCATCAATTCTATTGTGGGCCATAATATATTTGAATAAAATATAAAAAAATTATTGTATAAACACAGGCACAAAAATGTAATATGGAAAATGAATTACAATAAAAATAAGTTAACATTAAAAACACACTATCGCAGGAAGCCATTATAAATTCTGATGAAAAAAAGATAGCTCTCTTTAAAATTCCCAGTAAAATACTTGTTCACGATTTCCGCTGATTTCATCTTTCTTCGTTTCAAACAGAAAGATTTTATCATCAATTTGAAAGTGAAGCAGAAAGTAACAATTGTGTAATTTTTAGCTACTGGAAAGTTACGGAATTTAACGGAGATCAAAGTAAAGGATTATTTTGCTCAATTATAAACATCAATTTTTATGTATTGCTTTATATAAATTCCTCTGGAGACTTCATGTACTTAGATTTGAAAATCGTTCATGAATGAAGTTAATAAAGTTCTCTTATTAATGCCTGTGCGCTTTTTATTTGCTTGCTTAATTATTTTGATTCTGTAATTAAGTATTGAACAATTTAAGCCTCGCACGAAATTATTGCTACATGTTCTATCTTAAGTCACAATTATTTCGAGAAGGATATTTCTGCCGAAATAGCAGTTCTGAGAAAGCCATTGAAATTTTATGAGTTTTTTAGTTTAAAAAAAAAATAGGCTTTCTAGTTCTTCATGTAGTTTTTTGTTAAACAAAGAATTAAATAACTACTTCTTTACGAGAATTTCTTAAATAATACAAGTAAATGAAAATCTCGCCTTTATGTTATTGAATTAAAGAATTTGATTAAAAAGTCTTATACTAAAAATATTAACTTATGAATATTTTACACATCTGTATTTAATAACACTGGGTTACATATTGACTTAGTACTTACAGCCTGATATTTATCCTGTAGCACTTCTAGATTCAATGCTAGTAGACTAATATATTGTATTATAGTTAAATTATCTCAGAGCAACACATCAGTCTATTAGCAATAGTTTGGAATGCAACCTGAAACACCTCATAACTTATAATCTATTTTTACCTCATGAGAGCTAATTAGACATGGATCTACATTTTAAAGTGTGTTCTGAACCACTACAAACATATAAGCCCTAAATGGGATTCAAACCCGCTAACTGTTGAACCGAAGGCTAGGGCATAAGCTATTTTCTTACCAATTCTGCTTTCAATCGAAATCAATTTCTAAAGGCAGATTTTCTTCCTAAATTTTAACATCATTAGAAAGAAAAGGACAATAGATCCCTTATGCTTAACCAGCATAGCCTATATTAGTTTGACTGTCTTTGACTAGATCAGAAACAAATTCATTTACTTTTCTGACAAGAGTAATGCTTTTATTGATTAGACTGCCATATTTCATTTCCATAGGAGATAAGTATCATGGTATCGCTAAAATATTTACTCTTTCTTATAAAGCATTTCTTCACATGTGAAGTCACAATCTGATGTAGCTTCACATTTATTAGAAAAAATTTCTATGCCATAATTTTTATTACTGAGAAAGGAATTAGTCTGTTTTTTAAGAGCAGGAATCTTTACATAAAAAATATAGAATCTTAAAAATGAAACTCAAAATTAGCTTAGAAAACATTTTCAAACCGTTATTTGATTCTTGATTCAAATTTTATACATCCTAAGTCAAGTCTTGATTTTATTTCGTTATATTATATTAATTTCCGATTTCTTAACTGTTTGAAACCATTTGAAATTTGTTTCTATCTTGTTTTTAAACTTAAGTTACAGGCACTTTTTATTAATTAGTCTGTTTTTTTATACAAAACTGGGTTCAATTTTTTTTATGATTAAGATCAATTTTTTTAACAACTTTATTTCACATAAAATATTACACCGCAAAAATTTATGCTTGCTTTATTTTTTGAAATACTTTAATCAGTTGATCTCTACCATAATAATACCATAAAGAAATCAATCTTTGTTATAATTACACATATATTACTTTTAATGTACTAGTCCATACAATTTAAGAAATATCCAAATATTTTAAAAGATTTTCAGTATTATAATTTGAACTTTCATATATTTAAAATTAAGTAAGAATTACAATAGTGATTCATATTTATTAAAGAAAATTTATGCCACATTGATAAAATTTAATGAAAATATTTTTATTCAAATTTGAGATTGATTTTTGATGATAATAAATTGAGATTTTACTCCGGAAGTCTTTTTATTTTTATTTTTACGCAGAGTTGCTCAAAAATAAGAAATTAATAAAAAGAAAAGGAGGATTAGGAATCATTTATTCAAACAGATAAAAACTTTAAATGTTTTAATTTACATTACTGTATGATTTAATATGATACCGAACAAATGGAAAAATCCCTTTTAAATTTTTGTACCTTCAATATTTTTATAAATAATTTAACTCCTTTTCATATAAAACTCTCATTTTTCTACCTTATTTTTAAAGCTTTTTTCATTTAATTTATTGTTTTAAAAATTCTTTATGCAAATGAAATACAAAATGATATTGTTAAAATAATTCTCTTTATCAGTTATTGAAATCAAAGTGGTAAATATTTATATGTTTACAGTACTCTATTACATATGTGCAGGACTACAGGTTTAGACTCATAGGATTTTAAGTACTATAAAGAAATGGATAATAATTTACCGATAATTTAACAAAGAAACTTTATTATTGTGTTTTTTATTTGTTACCTTTGAGAAATTGGTACTCTGATCCCAGATCAAGTTCACTAAGCAGAGATTTACCCATAGATGTATACACTAATTGCAATACAAAATTTTTATATAATGCAAAGTTATTTAATTAATTATAAATTTTTTTTAAAATATTATAAAAAATTTTGAAAAAATTATATAATAATATAATTTATCAAATAATTTTTTTAAAAATTTTACAATTTCGAATAAAAAAATATAACAAACACTTGGAATTATTTGATTATTTGATCAGAACAATTAGTTTTAAAAATGTTCCAAACTATTGATTGGAATTTTAAATAAGCGTGTCCTCGAATAATTTATTAGACTGTTTTTAAATAATTTACTAGATTGTTTTTAACTGCTCTCAAGAACACAAAACCATTTTACGAGACATCTTCAAATTCTTCAGATAGTTTCCGAAAGTTAGGAATAAATTTAACGGTAACCAAGAGCCTAGGACTTAAGCGGAATGAATAATGTATGTGAAAACTTATTTAAACGAGCTCATAAAAAAATTTCCAACACTTTTGTGGGTCTGAATAGAAAAATTCATTTGAACTTTAAAATACAAATGGAACAACAATATGAAAATTTTTTCACTTAACACTACAAAAAAATGTTATATCTTCAAAAACAAACTGAAAAATTATCACAAGAATGATAGTCTCGTTTTATATATATTGCGAAGCTTAAAATAAATTTACAGAAGATTTTAAAGAAAAAAGCACACTTTCGGGAAAAGGTAGTTTCAAATAAAGATTGTAAAATAAAAATTGAAGAAATTAAAATACGCCAATTATTTAATCAGATTTGGTAAAAACAATGTTTATGGATATATAAATATGAATATGCATGTATAAATACACAGAGTGATGAAAATTACTATTACTCTTTAATCATACTCTGATACACCAAAATCTGATGTTGTTGTTGTCGTGTGCCAGCCAGGCTGGCAATATGGGGTGCGCTGCTCCACTTTTCCAACTAAACCATATTTGGTGTGGAGTCCGATTTCCTCAGTACTCACATGCCATAGGTACCCGTTTATAGGGTAGGCAACCATTCACACACACACAAAAAAAGGACAAAGACAAGAAAGAGAGAGAGAAAGTACATCCATGCCCGAGCCAGGATTCGAACCCAGGTCCCACCCATCTGTAGTCAGGTACGTTAACCACTAGACAGGTTGGGCGGCACCAAAATCTGATAAATAAATTAACTTAAAATATTTATAATATTATAAATAAAATTTACTATATAATATATTTTTTTTATTAAAATCAAAAAAAAAATCATACAAATATTTTAATCAATAAAAGTCTTACAAAATAATCGTGGCAGTTTTTGACATTACTGATCTAAATTTCATCATCCAATATTTAGAGTGCTACACATTCAGACATATTGATGACCAGATGAAGATATCTGTATATAATGAATATAATACTATACATTCATCTGTTAACGGCTGAATAATATAATAATAGTTGGTTATTTATTAAAAAATAATTTTCTATCAAAAATAACTTGAATCTTTTTATTCAAGTTATTTTTAATAATCAGAAATAAAAAATAATTTGCTATGAAAGCAACAATTTTCCAATTACAAAAATATCAATTGTTGTATAATCAGTGTATATCACTAAGAACCCCCATACATTTTCATTAGTCTAAACTACAAAAAGTCTTAATTATTAAAATTTAAGACAAAATCATTTCAAAAGGCTGACAAAAATTTAATTAATTAAATTTTCAGGCACATCTTTAGCATAAAATATTTCTAAGCCCTAGTGGTGAAATCATCCTTTTATTTAAATACTAAATGCAGTATTTGACAACGACTTTTGTATCCATAAAAATATTAATTTAAAGATTAACACACATAATTCCTTATTTAATTTTAGTGATTTATTTAACTGAAAATATTATAGGTAGATAATTTCTTCTGAAAGAGAGATAAAAAAAGATTTAAAAAGTAATTCTTTTTAATCTTCATAAACTTAAAAAAGGATACTTTTTTACATATTTTTTTTCGTTTTAAGAACAATCATTAAAGAATTTATTCACATAGATTTTCTTGATAAAATATTACAAAAAACATAAAATACCTTAAATGACAAATAACTCTCTTTAAGTTTTTTTATTTTATGAAAACGCTTCTCAATTCAGCGGCTTTGTATGATAACACTGAAAAGATTTAAAATCCAGGATTTTTACAGTGATTAAAATATTAAGAAATAGATTTTCGATCTTTTTTGGGAATTTTTTGGAAATGAAGATGAACTTTTAAGCTTCTCTTTTACTAAAGCAATTAATTTGCTATAAAATATTTATAATGATAATGACGTTTCAAAATTCAAGAGTTTTAACAATACATAAGGGATTACGTTTTTACAATAAAGAAATTTTAATAAAATTTTCATTTGAATTGGTTTTTTAAAACAAAACAGAATATATTACAAACTTCAATAAAATTCGTATGCATCTGTTTCATGAATGATATTTTAAGTAAAAAGAAATAAAATTATTCCCATTACTTTTGATATTTCAAAAATTCAACTTGTGACTGATACGTTTAGCAAATATTATTTTATTACTTTTATAATATACAATGTGTTTTATTGAACAAAAGAATAAAAAATAAATTTTAAATAAAACTTACTGCCTACTTTTATTGTAATTAAATTCATTTCAATTGTAAAGTGACTCAAACCATTACCTTTATCAAACTGCAATTAATACAAATTAAAATTGTAAATATGATGCAGTATGCACTTCATTATTTAAAAACAAAATTGCAATTTATAATTTTATTATCCCATTATATATTCGAGAGGACTATTTCAATCTAATAAATACTTTTTATGGTAAACTTTCACGCATTCAATTAAAAATGTTAAATACGTGAACATAAAATGCTATAAACTCGAGCAAAAAGCTAATTATTTATTCTATAAAATATTAATTAAACTGGAACATTTTGGAAAAACGTTTTTCCTTACTAAGTGACAATACAATTTATTTTTTATATCAGTACCTATTATTTTTATATGTTTAAAATTAAAATGACAAAGCTATGAAAATTACAATATATAGCTAAAAATACCCTGCCCCAAATTATTCACATAATGTTCATTCGCAGAGTTAGATTTTTTATACTTTTTATAGAAAAATTCGCCAATTTTATCGAGAAACCCGACACGTTATAGATTACCTTTTCCAAATATTTTTCCACTCAATTTCCGGAAATGAAGAGAAAACATTTAATGTCTCTCTTTATTTTGGATATCAATTATGACTAATGGCTTCATGTAGGGGGAGAGAAATGCTGACCAATCCAATCCACGGATACGCCTCGAGCAAAAACTTTCTTCAACGTTCTACGCCACTCCTCCATTGTTTCCATAACCTGTAATAACAGGCAATTTCTCGCATTTCAGAATAACTTTCTGGTTCTGCGCTATTAGGAGATTGCAAATGTGGGTCTATTGGAGAAGGGAAAATAAGAATTCCACTTACCACCAAAGCAGATCTTGGCAGGGAAAATGTAATGATTCATATCACGATCTCTGAAGCTGCCTTTTAAAACAATAAAAAGTCTTATTAGGCTTTCCATGTTTAATATTTCTCTTGTTAGGGGAATTGTTGCGTGGTCTAAGTATATATCATATTAATGCATAAGCCAATAAATGGACACGTTTCATATTATATCGCACATTGCACTTTCTGTTTATCGAACATTTTTTTTAAGATATTGTTATAATTATTTTATTTAAGTCATCATTATATAATTATTTGTAATTGAAAATATACTTAACTAAAATAGACTTTTAATAATAATTAGCGAAAATAATTTATATCTGATCGTTTACATTTTTTGAGAGAAAGGGTTTATAAGATTATTATATTACACCTTAACAACATAATAATTATTTTTTTTTAATATTATTAACTTTGTAATCAATAGAACTGTAATATAATATATGATAAAAATTTACAATGATAAAAATTACGAAAACAGTAAAAATTATCTAGCTAAAAATATTATCAAATTATCTTATAATGTATAATTCATTACACTGTATAACTTATTAGTAGATGCAACTTTTATAAATTTGTTACGTATAAAAAGTTGTATTCACAAATAATATACAACAATTTATTTAAATAATACATAAAAAAATTCCGTTATTGCCTGGATAAATTAAAAATAGTGCATCAATAATATGTTAACAAACTTTATTTAAAATGTTAATTGCAATAAAAATAAAGCAAAACTTAAAATCATTGCAATATTAGTGATAATATTTATTATATTTATATTATTAGTGATATCACTATCTTTCATTACACATAATATTAATTTGAATTTTGAGTACATTTTGAGTAAGAAGAGTGATATTTTTCACTTTTTTTTAATTTTTATTTTATACTTGAATATTATATTCATTATATATATGAATATTATAAAAATTCGATATATTTCCTTAAAAATATCATACCAATAAGTTTCATTTTTTATTTTTAGAAGCACATTTATAATTCAATGCAGTTTAACCATAGTCAAAGCGTTCAGTAAAATATTTCTCCTATTATGTTAACGTCAAGTAAGCATCAAATTTGTTTTCCCACCGTCTTTTTAGTCACGCCTCCTGTGGCCAGAGTAAGAGATATTCGCAAAATGCAAATAAAAACATGAATCTTCAATTACTTCGGGAAATCCCCAAATATAATCTACGGGATTTGAATCTTCTTTTTTTATAAAGTATTCACAAATTCGTTTTATACAGTCATGATAAAAAAAAAAATTCATGACATTAGAAGAATACTTTTCCAATGTCATGTAATAGTTTTGGTAAGATGATCATTAAAAATTTCATATCTTTCCTAAATCTCACGTTTATCCGCAACTGTATACAGATTAATAATGATGATTTTGTCTTTAACTTTTTTCCTAAAAAGGGAGTTAAATGTTCGTGATTAATAATTCTCATAAAAATGCAACGTGTCTCTTGAAAATGTATTTAATTGTTATTTTAGTTACATTTAAAGGTTATACCTTTCAAATATAAGATTATAAATTATAAACTACAAAAAATATTAGCATAAAATTAATCCTCAGTCCATGCTTATAAGATTTCACCTAAAATTAATATTCATTAAGTAAATAAATAACTCAACAACTTATTTCTGTTAATTTACTTTTAGTTAATTTATTTTCATTTGGTATTTAATTTTAAAATTAGAAAGCTGAAAATATTTCTATTTCTTTCACCAAGTTAAATTCATACGAATACGTTTAAAACTATATAATGCACAGCTTTTCTCATATTAAATTAATTTTTTAAGGTTAATGCGTGTTAATATATTTTTCAAGATGTAAAATAATTTAATATAACAATATAAAAATTACAATGAAAGGAATAATTCTTTTTTCTTTACTTAATTTTTAAATTTTAAATATTTACCTTCTGTTTTCGAAGAAAGTTTTCACGCACGATTTTATTTCTGGTCATGATTTTTATTAAAGAACTTATGAAAGAAGTGAATTTTTATAAGGCCATTTTATCCTTGAAAATTATTTACAATAGTAACATTCTTATAAATGTGCAATTCACAACAGAAAAAAATGCTAACATAAAAATATTTGAATCATGCATACAAAATAAACGAAGGTTTACAGATTTCTAAACTTTAATTCTATTATTAAATTACTAATTGTTATTATTTACATTAAACATTATTTTTGGTTAAATAAACGTTTTAAAATTTTGTAAAAAACACCAAAATAATTATATTATAAAAATGTAAATCTTATAACAATGTATGATTTAGATAATTTAATAAGGTAAGAATTGTAATTTAGATAAAAATTGAGTAAAAATTTAGTTACTTCTCGTTAAAATGATTAAGCAAAAGGATTTGTGATAAATTATACAAATACTAAATTCATTATTTAATTATAAAAATTTTCACAAAGAACAAAAATAATTTTAATACTCTATGCAAAATATTAAAAAAAAAATTAGTCACATTTGCATTAGGAGCTGTTATAGAATAACAAACGTTTTTTTCTATTCCTCACACAATAAATTTTGGAAAAATTGACTCATCAGAGTTATTGCAACTCTTAGGAAAAAGAAGATTAAAAAATTTCAAATTGCTCAAAAGAAACTTGTCATTGTAAAAATCTAACTAAATTAAATTACATGTAGCATTTGTTTACATACCACATTTACAAAATCCTGATTTATTTCCTAGTACATGGCATATCAATAATAAAAAAATATATATATATACAATGAAAACACAGTTAAAAAATAAAATATCAGTGGAAAATGTTGAAAAGTAATTTGGTTCACTCTCTCTAATATACTTTTACTTACTCATTCATAAAAGTCTATGTGCATAATACTCATTATATTATAAAAACATAGCAACAGCTAAGTAAAATTAAGAAATTAAAAGAAAAAAGAAATTTTACTTTCACTAACGTAGCAAAAAGTACATAATATGAAGCTTTCAAAGCTTCATTTCTCTTCATTCGAATTAAAAAGAATTTAGAGTATTTTAATCTTAGAATTTTAATCATTGAAATCTGCTTAATAGTCACTTTTTTGTCATAGAATCCTTTTAGTTAGGGATATTATTTCAGCATTTTTGAATTCTGATATTAATGATGATGGTTTCTACAGTATCCATTTGCTTTCTATTTCGCTTAAAAGATAAGAATATTTCAAATTTGCATAATTATTCTATTATGAATATTTCTATTATGACAACTATTCTATTATGATTTCTTTTAAATATTTAAGCGACGTATCACAGAAAAACCTAGCATTGCTAATGATTTAACTTTTAGACACGTAAATGCCTTGTAGTCTGTTCAGGAAATTACTGTGCTCATTTACTCAACTGGAGTTCTGTGTGAATAATTTGCACTTCCTTGTAATTTTTCAGTGTGTTTTATTGGCTTATTTTGAATAGTTAGAGACACTTATTTATTTTACAGGGGAAACAGAAAAAGAGCTAATTGAAACAAATTTGTTAATTTAATTTGAAGCAAAAGTAATCTTGCTAGCAAAATTTACAAGTAAACTTTCAAGAATGTAATAGATTCTCATATAGTAACCATCAAGATTCTTTAGCTAGGGAGGATTTTTTTGCAAAAATATCATTTATTTAATATACGAATGAAGTATTGGAAAATAATTTTTGAGTAAGTCATAATCAAGGAAGTTTTATAGCTTTTCCAACCATTATAAATTTTCCGAGAAAGATATTTAAACTAAGCATCTTAATACATTTTATATAATTATTAATAAACTGATTCAGATTTCTTCATTTATTATATAAAAAATAATTCTTTGCTTTTAGTTTCCTTAGAAAAAACCTCAATCACTTATAAAAATTAGATTAAAAATTTCTCACGGAACATGAACAATAAAAGTGATGCACTTCGCAAATTTACAATAGCAACAATTTCAAAAAAATTATTCTCCAAACAAAAACTGCTATATGAAAGTAATTTAAAACTTCAAATACAAAACGCATCGTTAATGGTGACATTTTTTCTTGTAATTGTCAGTAAAAATAGATTTCATTGTGAGTATAGAACTCTAAACTAATAAATGGATTATACTATATATACGAGGGCGAAATTACTTAGAAACATAGATTTTAATTAGGTCTGAAAATAAGTGTTTCATAAAGCCTTCCGAGTCAATTGCTCATAATACAGTAAGTAAATAAAAGAAATCCGTTACCTGGTAACTTTAAAAAAATGCTGTTTTTAAATTTGTTTTTGGGAAAAATAAAAAAATTGTTCTGGAAATCACAAGCATATTATGATTAACGTGGAGTTAATATAAGAGAACATTATATTGAAATTTTCTAATTTATTTTTAAATAATATATTGTCGAATTCTTAATATAAAAAATGTGATCTTGAAAGGTCTAATTTGTGGTAAAGAAAAATAATAAATGTTTTATGAAATTAATTATGCAATTTATTAAGACTATGAATTCATCTGTAACATGCCTTGGATACTAAAAGTGAATGGTATTAGGAATACAATAAGTTGTAAACTGAATTGGTAAGGCACTTCAATATACACTAATCTACCAGAAATAAATAGCACTATTGTATTTTGATATTATGGAAAAATTTATTTTCAATAAAAAAAATTCTCATGTTCAAATAGCTCTTATTACTAACTCAAAAAATATACTCTCAATAACTTTTTATTCCTTATTTTATCATGCATTACCATACTACGAATCATCTGTGCATCATAAATTTCATATTATGTGTTATTAATACTCAGGACAAACTAACCATGTCCCAATAATAAATTTGGATATAAGGGTGCATTTGGTGCTAAGTGGAGACCTTTCGCTTTATAATTTTAAATTGAGCTTCAACAAGTGATTTAAGTACATGAGACTGTAAAACATAACTTTCATTATCATTCAAAAACTGTTATTGGAGACATATATATATTTTATAATGTGAAAATAAAAATGTTGAACTATATAATTAATCAATTGATAAGATCATAAAAAAATATTTTTAAAGCAAATAATACTTTAAAAAAATATCATTTCAATATATGATTTAAATAAATTTTCCAAAAATACTTTTCCATTACAATTTAAATCGAATTACTTCTAATCTATGAATTGAATTTGCCGGAAGAATATTTCCAAAAAATTAAATATTAATCATTATCCTATTCATTATTCAACAGCTTTATTATTTAAGTAAATAACAATGAGTGGTATGAAAATGAGAAGTAATTCATAGTTTTTAAATATTTTTCTTCTTAAGTGAATGTGAAACCATTTTGCAGTGATAAAGAATAATAGAATTGTTGAGAGTTATAGAGATTTTATCTCTTATTCTTGTATTTACCCCATTAACTCTTTTGTGGGGCTAATTTACCTCCTCTGCCTTGTCAAACTTCTCATCTCGTGATTTACGAATCCAAAATCTTGCTCATTGGCGATTCGCAAAATAGAACCTTCGTGACGGTGGTTCCGCGTGTTTATTGAATTATATCGCTCTATTAGAGCCTAATCGAGACAGCTCTAGATGCGGTCTTCTTGTGCGTTTCATAATTCCGACAAGGGCCTTGGAAAATGGATGCGTTACTTTCATTTCCCTAATCGGAAAACGTGAAAGCGCGATTACGGGTGGATTTCGTTTAGTTTCAGATACATCATTCATTTGCTTCTTATACTACTCTGCTTAAATTCAATCAATGCTTTGCCTTGATACTTTCCTTTCCCGGATGTTGTACTTTTGTTTGTAGGAAAGTTATTTCCTGCAGTAAGTATTTCTTCTGAAAAACTGCAATAAATAGGTTTAATAGGGGTAGGTTAAATTATTCTGCCGTTCATTTTATACATTTAAATTTCATTGAACAACGTAAACATCTTATGATGCTTTACATACAATCCAAACACCCATGGTTCAAAAAAATTTTCTGACTTAATAAAATTATTTAAATTTTAGAGGACTCTTTTTTTAAACTATTTAATTGGTCCAGAGCAAATTTACTTTCTTGACACAATGTTAACCTGATACTTTTCAACCTTTGCCTTACTGAGCTTAAGCTCCCATTCAGGAAATCGAAATTCCAGAAGAAAGAACGAGCAATAATTGATACTGAGCTTCTATTGATTATTTGTAGAAACAGTCACCAAGTGTTTTCATGGGGTTTTGTCCCAGAATAAAACTAATAATACATTATGCAGTATTTAAATACAGTATTTCTTTTCAATATTTGAATAAAAGTAGTCTGAGTAAGGCAACAATAAATTATGGTGTCAGTGAAATTATGTAAATCTCATTTGCTTTCAATAGATATACATATAAATTCGTTTAGTAAAAATAGTTTAGTTTCGAAAGATTAAAGTAAATACTGTTTTACATCCACAAACACCAAAAATTACAATATAAATTCATATAGTTTTAAAACAAATAGAAATATTTTAATTTCACTAAAGAATATATCTTTTGTATTTATTATAATATTTTACCCTTTATGTGTTTAACGTTTTCTCTAAAAGTAAAGAAGATAATATAAAAAATAAAGTTGTTTTCCTCCTAGTGCTTTCCTTTGAAAGTTCCTTTTTAACATTCGATCAAATAAAAATGTTATTTGGAAATAGAATTTCCTCAGAACTTTCTATGTGTAATATAATGTAGTCCCTTTTTTTATTAAATGAAAAATATCTCTTGAATTGAATTTTTGAATGAGAAATGAAAATTTCAATGAATTGGAATAAAGAGGAGAAAATATTTCTTTTATGATTAACACCTTTGATGCTATTTATGGAATGTTTGTTAAGTATCATTTTTTTATTCTAAAGAATATTATCCAAAAAATGTAATAAATAAATTCAAAAATCAATAAATTATTAAATTTTATATTCTTTAAAGAATGTCAATTGGATCATTTATACAAAACTGTGGAATTGTTATACCTCTTTCTAATTAACTATTATTTTAATTAGAAACTGGTCTGTTAAGTTAATTAGAAACGGGAAATTTTAAACCTATTTCTAATTAATTATTATGCATTTTAAGCTCTCATAGATTTTTAATACTTCATACATAACTAATGTTGGAAAACGAAGTTTAACAAAACTAAAAATAAAATTGATTTTAAATAACTTCTATAAGATCTATAACTGTCCATAGATCCTTCTAAATTTAGGGTCTCCAAAACTATAGACTGAAAATGTAAAAATAATTTTTAAAATTTATTAGTTTATTTTAAAATTTGTACCGTAAAAATTTCAAGACTTCCTAACTAATGTTAAATTTCTAAATTTTACAATAAATATGCAACTTGATACTAAAAATTATATATGTCATTCAAATATCACGGCAATTTATGTATTTAATTCATGATTAGAGATTCACATTGTTTCTAACTATTTATTTTCTTTAGCTTGTATCATGTGTTTAGTGTCCAAACTTCTAATTCAGTTCTTGAAAAAGAGATTTGCATAAAACTTATGGGGTCATTTCTCGGCTTATAACTTTTTTGTAGAATTATAATACATAAAAGAAACGAGATTATTGAGAGATGCCTACTGAGTGCATTATTTTATCAAAATTGACTTTACAGAAACTATAGTAATTGCCATTATTAAGCGAATTTTCTGAACTTGTATAGTGTTAAGATAATGTACTATAACTAACAAATAAAATTACAATACTTTTCTTTTCAATCTATCTACCTACTTATTTTGCATTAGAATATTCATAATTGCAAATATGACCTCACAGTAAATTAAGCTGAAAATGCAGGCTAAAAAAATATCGCACTAGCTTATTTATCATTATCATCTTTCTCTTTTGGAAAAAAGATTTAAAATGACCGCTTAATGCAATGATGTGACTAAAAATTTCGTTAGAATATGTTTCTTCTAGTCTGTGCTGTTCAAAAGAAGAAAGTATGAGTTTCTCTCCAAGTTGTCAAACAAGCTGAGAAAATAAAATCTCATTTTTTTAGAGAATCATGGAAGGACTTTTATATAAATATACATCTTGTAGATTTCAATGCAAAAAAAATTAAAATGTAACAAATTGTGCTTCCTAATTAAGAGTAATTGTAAGAAAATTATCAATGGGCTAAATATTTGCTATTTTCTTAAAATTCTTTCGAAGAGGATTATGACTGTTAATTGAATAAATAGCTCGTTACAGACAGTGCTTGGAAACGTTTGAGCTAGTCATTTCACCCAATATCGGATAATCCTAATGCACTCTGGTTGAAAGATAATTGCATTTGGTTAAGACCATGAAATCCTGTAATGAGGAAATAAATAGGTATCTCTTTTAGAATTGTCAATGCAATCATTAGGGAAGATATTTGTGACGTAGTTTTAATATAGAAATCTGTACGATTCTCGAATTCAGTTTTAATTGATCTCTAAAAGGTGGGTAAGTTTTCACGTAATATAATCCAGATCAATGCCTGGCTATTCATTTAACTAGAGTAGCTGTTATCGGCTTTATGAACTTTAGGTAATTAACAGTAGCCAAAATTCACACATATAAAGTTTAATTCAGAAAATTTAATTACAAAAATGCATCGTAATGATTTAAAAAAACATCAGTTTTATTAATTTAATTAACAGATTAACTTTCACTAACATCAAAAGTCTCATAACTTTAAACCAATAGATAACTAATAAGAGCACTCTTTAAAAAATATTGGTGGGCAGATGTGTTGCTAATTAAGCAATGTATAGAATATTAAATGCTTAGAAAATTAAGATGAATAGTATAAGATGAATACCAATAAACCGTAAAGTGTTTTATTAACTTTTATTATACATTGGAACTTCCTCTGGCCTTGATAAATAATTTAGTAGCTCATGAATAATGTATATGTATCCCACGTGACACTCTTGAGTGAATAAAGAGCTGATGACAAGAGTCCGATTTGTAAATATATTTGAACTCGCCTATTTTGAGCATCTTCTCAAAATGTGAATGTTTTCCTGTGAAATGTGAATACCTTGAAATAATTATTTGTTTGAAGGTTAGATTTGCCTTAATTGTATTTAAATTTCTTTAAGGAATTATTCCAAGTTGTTTTAATTTCGAACAATTATGTAAAATTTTCTTCTCCACACAATTGCAAAATCTTTAAGGATATGTAATATATATTATCAATAACAATTTACTGTCTTAATAATGTGACAGAATATGCTTCGTAAAAATAATCGATGAATGTTATTTTACCTCTATTTTGCAATACTTTTTAACAAATCTCTTATTCAAATTGTATCAAATACTTTAATTTCTAAAATAATTTTAGCTTATTTAAAACAAAAGAACTGCTAGTTATTATTTTAGATTTTTTTCTGCAATACATTTTTAGAATAAAAATAATCTCTTGTGACTTATGATAAATTTGTCGGCATATTTTTCTAAATATATTTTTGTGTTGGAAGTGCGCATAAATACTATTCGCTATATATTATTTAAATGTCTCTTTAATAAAGTGATATTATTTCCTTAATAAGCATAAAAAAAACTTTTCATTTGAGTTTTTCTTTACCATATCAGTCTCTGGGTCAATTTTATATCAATAGATTTTAATGTAAATTTAAAATATTTCCCATACACTGCAATGTAAGATAATATGAGGTACTGTTTAAGAGCACATTCACTGCGTGTAATAAAAATAAATTACCAGAAAAGAACTATTCATTTTTATTTATGATTAGGGAAAAATAAAAATAATAATGTTACAGTTCAATTTTTATAACATAAATCTTATTATTTAAAAAGTAAGTTATTGTTGTATACGGGAGTGTTATGAATTGCTAAATATGATCCGCCATTAAAATATTATCTATCTAATAAAGTTAAAAAAGTATTTTGATTTATATATATTGACAAAATGTTATTTAAATGATAAAGTATTGTATAAGTGATTGTTAGGCGACTCTTAAAAGAAACAATTAAAAAGGAATCATTAGAATCAGTGATTCTTCAAGTCCCGGAAGTAAGCCATGCAATCAGTCGAGATTAAAAATTAAATTTTTAAAACAACTTTATTCAACATTTGAATCTCATCTAAAATCTGTAATCCTTTAACTATGTTAGAATTTTTAGAAAATGTTAGCATAATGAATTTTATTGAATAATTTTACTGAACTAAAAATTCAATAATAGCGTACAAATAAAGTATGTTCAAATATCTTTAGCTTATGTGTGATAATTTATATAATTATAAAAACCCTTTAATTTTATTTCAAACATGTCAAAATAATCATTTGTCATCCCAGCAATATAAATTTATGATCTTATGAGTCAAAATATTTGCTTATATATCTGGAAAAATATATTAATAATATCCACGTGATTACAGTTTCTTTATATTAATCAATTATTCTATTGTTGTAGAATAAACATTTTTCTGCCGCAGATATTAATTAGCGCATTTATCATCCAAATAATAATTTATCAACGACATAAATTAATTACGGTTTTAATTTAAAATCCATATATATGTCAGTTCAATAAATTTATCAATTGCTCTAAAAAACTGAATTCTTGTATTTCTCATTTAAAACAGTTTTAAATTTTCATTTATAAATTTTTAACTACTAATTAGGATTATAAAACTATATTAATTACAACTTTAGTTTTATTATAAATGCTATCACTCTAATAATGAATTTAATTAATAACCATCATAAAAAGTTTTTAACAAAATTAATGTGTTATTTTTTCTAATTTTAAACTAGTAAATTGAAATATTACTCAAAACATTTATAGAACTTGATTATCTTTTTGGGTATGGATATATTCTCGAGAAACTTACGATTTTACTTAATTGTATATAGGTCAAATTACTTTCCATCCTAATGACATTCAAATGGTAGTTGTAAATTGCTTTAACTTTTTAATTTAAAAATTTAAAGAATTACATATATTCTTGTTAATTGCCATTCAAATCTCATTACAGTTTTTGTAAATATAGGTTACATAATTATTCTTTAGATGTAAAGTGCAAAATACATTTAGTCACCAAATTTTCAACAAAAACATAGAATTGCTATAAATTTAATTATATCTACGATGTTAACTCAAAAAACTGTATTTAAAATAACTAAACTTTTTTTGCAGATTTTTTTAATTTTTTAAATTTCTTAAGCAGGGATGAACAGATTTATGATTTTAGTTTGTGACACAATACTAATATTATTAACAAAACTAAAGTTTGAAAAGAAATAAATTTACATGCCCATTTATATAGAAATTTTACGTCTACATATATTGTTGTTGTCTTGTAAAATGAAAAATATTGTATTAAATCTGTTAGTATTATAGAAAAAAGTATATTTTCTTTTTAACTAAGAGATGATTCTTGCAATTTTTGCTTCAATTTTACTTCGCAAGATATACAGAAATAATTCCAATGTCTGTTGACTTGAAAATCTTTTATCGTCTCTTCGAGTTTTTATAAAATTAGATTACGTGTTCTAAAAATATGTTCAAGTGGTGGCAACTGGAAAATCCAAAAAATAATAATGCTTGCAATAAAAATAAGTTTCATGCAAATCCTTTGCGAATTTTTCACATACTTTTCTATCTTTTACTTATATAGGAAAACTAACACAATATTTTTAAGCATTTAAATCAAAAGTAAACAAAATGCTGAATATGTTTTTTAAATATATGTATATATATATTTGGATTTAACTTTATAAAAGAGGGAAGTCTAGATTTTAAATACGTTGTTTGTTAAATTGTGTTAGGATATTCATCAGTAATTATTTTAACCGTTTATTGTGTCTGCTTGCGTGTCTCGTTCTACTCATTTTTACCAATAATGTACAAATATAAATATATCCCCATTCTTACTTTCGATACTCCCCTAACCTACAAATATAAATCACGATTTCTATACTTGTTACTCCTGCAAGCTTTTGGTGGTTTTGATTCAATAAAACTAACTGTTTTGGTAAAAAGGGGAAACGTTTTGTTATGAATTTTAAATCAGGCTTGAAATAAAAGGTTATAGTAAAAATCAGTATCCGAATTAGTAAATTTATATTATATATACCTAGTATTATAATTTTTATTGACATATACTTGTTATTTAAATTTTATGAATTTATTTCACAATATTTTTAAGAATTCTTTTCTTTTAAACTAATAAATCGAATTAATATCACAAGTCACTACATAAAATAACTCAAAGTTTTATGACAATACTCCTAAAATCTGAAGGGAGCTTATTAAATATATGTTTAAGTTCATTACACATTTTTTCCTTTCTTACAAATTTTCGATAATAATTTTATTATTTATATTTAATATGTTTACATCTTAAGTGCCTAAGAAATATAAGAAATAATTTAAGAAGAATTTTATGTTCTTCCTTTTATCAAACTCTAGAAATATAGAAAACACTCTCTCTCTCTCTCTCTCTCTCTCTCTCTCTATATATATATATATATATATATATATATATATATATATATAGGGTATTAAGTCGATCGTGGTTGTCTGGTGTACCATCACGATTTTCAGGTGACTACCTTCACTAAGATACATTTACTAAAAGAAATATATATAGGGCCACCAAGACTGGAGCACAAGATGACGCATACATTTGGTTACATATTCTCATATATTCGCGATTTGCTGCATCAAATACGTCCATAATCTATGAATCACTTATAATTGACTAAATTGAGAATCTTGTATTAATTGTGTTTTTGCAGCAAAAATAGTAATACGTCGTACTTTAAAAGAAAGACACAATGTCAAAAACAAATTTTAAGAAAAGAAAACAGACAACTTTAAATTAGAATGAGAATAGTTTTTCGTTAAAATGGTGAATTCAAGATATGTACGCTGTATATATTATGCAAGTAGGGCACTCCCAAAAAAAGGGAAACTTTGAAAGACATTTCAAAAGCATGCATGACAGTTTTGAGGCAGATTTTAAGTTTAAAAAGCAAACGGTGTGCAGCCTAGTATTAAAAGAATTTAAATCACATTATATAGGACTGCAATCATATTTAATTAAATTCAATACTATATTTATGAGTGATATGAGTCTACATGTGTGTGCCACGAGTTAACAAAACGTTTACTAAAAAATACATAAAAGAATATATATATATATATATATATATATATATATATATATATATATATACACGTTGTTCATATAACAACCATATTACAATGAATTAAACTTACAATTGCAAGGGGAAGATCAAGCAATAGTAGAGTCGATTTATTGATACTTTCAAAAACAAGTTAAAGCTAATATCTACCTAGTTGATGAAGAATGCATGAGGAAGACGTTCTTTCTGAATCATTCGCCAGTCCTGACGGGAGGGCTTGGTTTCGCCATGTGTCATAAATAGCAGAACAACAACAGAATGAATGAAAAATGTCTGAAATATTTCTAATTCTTTAAAACCTGAGAGATATTTTAAACAATGGAAATATTGTGATGGAATAATAAAATACTCTTAATTTGAAAGACAATTTTACAGAATTTACTAAACAAAAATTAATGGTTACATTCATGTGTTACCTGTATGGCAATGTTGATATGGAAGAATAACATAAAATAATAATACTTGATTATAATAACGATAATAATGATACAATATTTTCTTATAGACAAGACAAATAATTTTTAGTATCTATTACCTATTATTATATGTTATTTATTAGATATTTTTACACATTCTCTTCTTATCAACTGCAGAGAATGTATTTGGTATCAGTCATAGACATAATAATAACCGATTAGCTTGCGAAAAGTTGAAAAACTTTATTCTGAAAAACATAAATCTCTTTCTTTTTTTATCGTTCCTTTGTTCAAAAATGATCAACATAAAATCTTTATCTCTTAAAGCGAGACTTTTCTTCTTCAAAATGATGTAATTTTAAAAGAAAGTAGTTCGGAATCTAAGAATAACGTTTACAATTTAATGGATGAAGTGAAGCATGCCAATTAAAAAAGAATGTTGTTATTCCTTTTACATGGTTCTTTTGCGCTATCTAGTTACATAAATTAACTTTTTCAAGAGTAATTACAAATATTACAAACGTTTTTTAGCCCGCTACACCTATGCCACTGAGTGTATCGCAACTCCTTAAAAATTATCTGTACCCTCGAAAAGTGAGTTATCCTTATATGTGGGTGTGTGTATTTTAAATTTATTCATTCTAAAAAATATTTAAAATGAACAAATCCTTTCAGCATTCCAAGTAGCTCTGAAGCGGATAATTTTATAAAAAATATAGTTACATATTTAAAAAATTTCTCATATATAGTTACATATTAAAAAAAATAGTTACATATTAAATATATTTTAAAAATTATCTTACTATTTGACCTTTTTTGTACTATTTGACTTTTTTTGACAAAAAGGAAAACACTGAGTAATTTCTTTTCCTTTAATCGAATATATAATTTTGCAGAAACTTTAAATTTTCCTATAATATTACTCAATTTTCCCTTTAGATAAAATGAACGTTTAATGAAAATACTTTTTAAAAGAACTTTTAAAAACTAGTTCTTTTTTGCAGATTTAATTCGATGATTTAAACAAACCATTTATTTTAGTTTTATTTTTTAAAAATGAGAAACTTTTAACTATAGCAATAATGTTGTTAGTAATAGTAGTTTAGAACTTATACAAAAATATCGGATGACAGAATTCAAAATTATATTGCAAAAATGTAATACTGCAATACTACACACTTCTACAACTAAACTTTAAGAATAAAACCCGTGAATGATTGGCGTTAAATAGTTACACGAATTGATGTCTGAATTTAATGTTGAAAAAAAATTTAATTCAACTAAAATTAGAATTTATCTTTCATTGAAGCTTTAAAAAAATGTAAACTGTATAAATAATAGACCAACAACAATTTAAAATATTTTACGAATGTTATTTCTGTGCTATTCAAATGTGTTCTCTCTAATAGAGTCTCTAAATATTTTCTTATAGAGAAGACAAATAATTTTTAATATCTATTACCTATTATTATATGTTATTTATTAGATATTTTTACACATTCTCTTCTTATCAACTGCAGAGAATGTATTTGGTATCAGTCATAGACATAATAATAACCGATTAGCTTGCGAAAAGTTGAAAAACTTTATTCTGAAAAACATAAATCTCTTTCTTTTTTTATCGTTCCTTTGTTCAAAAATGATCAACATAAAAAAGTTCTCCGCATTATTTTACTTTCGTTAAGCCGCTTGAAGATCAATCTACGAGTTTACAGAAACGTATTTTGAAAAGAACTCAAAAACATTTGAGAAAGCTTTTGGGCTTAAATTAAATAAACAGATGTTATTCAGCTTATGTAAATGTAATCTTCTTCAAAAGTTTTTTTCATTTGAATTCAGTGATCTGCTCCATTGTAACAAAGATATTTTCAAAGTTTATTTGAATTTGCAAATTACTTTCAGTATATTAGTAGAAGTGGTGTCAAATGAAACTGAAATTGTTCTTCTCTTCGAATTATAATATGAAAATAAGAAAAACTATCCAAGTACACTAAGCAATTTTATTTCAATGTATTGAATTTTAGAAAATAAAATATTATAATTATTGCACGTTAACGGCTAAAAAATAAATAAATCTAAATAGAATTTTACATTTAGAAAATTTATGAAGGACTGGAGGAATTTTCTTAGATAGGTGTAATTATTAAAAATCTAAATAAGTAAATACGTATAAGGAATAAATAAAAAAGAGTAAATATAGTTAATGAATTAAAAAATATTACTTGGTTTTTTTTAAAATTATGCTGCACAGCAAGTTAAGTGTATAATGTGTATGAACAAAGTAAAACTAAAAAATATTTATTTAAATATTTTTTAGTTTTACTTATATTTATCAGCATGACTATTTATTTTTATTTCTAAAGTTAACATGACGTTGAAATTAATTTAAAAAATATAAAAAAATCAAGACCATTTTTCAAAATTTATCTAATTTGGTTGAATTAAGGTATAGTAATATTTTACATGCGTTTATAAAAATTTTTGACGCGAATAAGCGAAGCTGCAACTTAGAGCAGATTGCGCATAAGTGTTTTTTTTTAAATAAGATAAGAAAACTTATCATTTACATGAAACTATTAAAATGACGAACCCCAAATAATAGCATATAGTAAAATTCCTCTGAAAACAGCACTCTTAAATCATAATAATATTAAATACTTAAGCAAACTTTTAATATTAAGCTTAAAAAAATATTTAATCAAGCTTGACTTTTTAGTAAGTAAACCCATGTAAATGTAAAATGTAGTATCTTTCAAAATTGTGTCTATAATGTTGTTGAAAGTCATCCTTAAAATTTCTATTAAATTCATTTTACTACATATCACAAACTTAAATTTTTGCAAGAAGCACATAGTAAAACTTATAATGCAGATTTCTAAGCATCGATTTTAATCTATTAAAAAAACACAACTTGAGTAGATTTGAATATATTTTATTTTCAGTTGCTTGGCTCTAGTAGATCATTTTATCACAATATTTAATTTTACAAGTTAACAAGTTAACGCTCACATTGAACATGTTGTTATTTTGAGTGCACATCGATTGATTGAGAGAAAATATTTGATATTTATCATAGTATTTTAATATATATTATAATGAAGTATTTTTATACACGTATTCCTCAATTTATTAGTAATACAATATAAATTCTACAAAAATATTATATGCAGAAATTATATACAGAAATGCAAAGTTATATACATAAGTACATATATAGAAAAATTAATAATAACTGGGTAATGAATGGTTGTCTTGTTTTTACACTTCAACAATGAAGTTTGTTCAGTTTGAAGATACATTAACACCCCAAGATAATAAGAACTCCTTTTGTTGAAAGATAAACTTGGATTCGTTCTCAAAATTACTTAAAAATATTTATCCAGCATTAAACTTCTGAAGAAATTAAGAAAAAGAACTATAAAATAATAAATTCTCTTGCCAATTGATTAACCGTAGATTAACCTAAAAAAGTAATGACTACATGTAGTAAATTTTCTCATCAAATAAATGAAAAAAATCTTCTTCCCAAACAGAATAAAGAAATCACTGAAACGCTAATTAGTTGATTCTTTGAGTATACTCTGTCCTCAATTTTTTAATTCTTTCGGGATTAACAAACCTGTCTAAGTAATCGAAAGTGTAATCATTTAGTAATACGTGTTTGAAATTTTGATCTGAAGCTTATCAAGACATAATAGGAAATGGCGAATACAATGTTAACACACTGAAAGATTTCACGCGTATACTATGCTTTATATATTATATATATATATATATATATATATATATATGTAATTATATCAATTGGCACAGTTTAAAATTTTTTATATCCGAGGGTTTAAAATATCAGACATAATTATAAAATTACGACATATCTGAGATAATTTCTGGCAATGAATGTATTCTTAACTGCATGACAATAAATTAATTGCCATGTAGTCAAGATCCATTTTTGTACTGAGACTTATGTAAAACATTCGAATATTTTTATGAAAACTAGATATTTTAGTAATATACAATTTTAACTTTTCTATACTCTTAAATTAAAGTAAACATTTTAAACTCAATAACAAAGCAATTAAAAATGTGAAACTGATGCATCCCTAAAATGTAATGTTTGTAGTAAATCCTTTTAAATACACATTATTTCTTTGTGTTTTCTCTCATTTAGTCTAGACTGAAAGCTTGTGTAATTTTCCGGGCTATCTTAACTATTCCAATAAGGGAGCTTTTCATTATTCATATAATAATAACAGTCATTAATCATGCAATCGTCAACGTGTGAAAGATAGAATTGAGCAATTACTTCCTATTGTGCAAAAGCTATAATCTAAAACTGGCTGTCTGCAACTAGAATAATTGTTTAAATGAATATTTTTAAACATCAATTGAAACTGTTACTTGTGTTTCATTGAAATGAATATTTATTACATTATTTTGATTTTTATTAACTTATTTATTAAAAGTTTGAAAGTCTATTCCAATATTTTCAAAGAAAGTTCAGATATCGGTTTTTCTTATGACAAACGCAACTGAAAACATTTTCCTTAAAAAACTTCAGAGAAAAAGAATTGAGTTATACATACTGATTGAATAAAATATATTTCCTGAAGCGAGAAATTCAATTCGATAACTTATGAATGATAAAACTGTGTGGATTTTATCATCCTACCAATGTCCGGAAACTATGAATTTGAATTACGTCTATATAGCACTGGAAATATTTCGACAAAAACAAAGCCTTTTTAATAAAACAATGTATTTTTCATCTTTTCCTATCATGATATCTTATGTATCTAAAAATATTTCTCTTTTGTTGTAAATATAAATAAAATTGTTTTTGTCTCTCATATAGACAAATATTCTCAATATTGAAATTATTCATAAAAGTTAAGACCATCATTTATAAAAAAAAATCGACATATATGAATTTCACATATATTTTTAATCTGTGAATTATGCATAAAAACTTTGACATTATTTTCAGTTTTCATTTTTGATATTATGAAATACAACATTTATTCTTAAAGTATACGTTTTAAACAACAGATTTTTTTAATTTAAAATGTCATTACTTTTATTTCTCTTGCATTTAAGAAAAGTATAAAATATACATAGTTATATATAAACTGCAAGAAATATATATATGTTCAATACTCTTGTTATTACTGTTATTTTATTGAAAGATAATTCATAACAGGAATTTAACATTTTAAAACGTTTTCTGCTATCCTAGGATAATTTTTTATTATAAATTTAACACATGAAAATTAAACATTGAAACTATTGGACAAATCACTGTAAATGTGCTCTTTAATCCATTGTTACAAAATCAATTTATAATTTACATAATATAAAACCGATTTCTGATACCTCTATTTCTTGTGATGTTTTTAAGTGATTTTTTTTCAATAAGGCTTGCAATTTAGACCCTATCTTATGAAGGATATTAGAAGTGTAGCTATATGCATTCAAAATATTTACAAACTGTGTATTTTAAAAGAAATATTTAATTAGAATGCGTATTTGAGATATATTTTTGCAAAGGAAAATAAAACCAGAAAGAAAAATATCATAAAATAACATCTTATTTAAAAATTTTCTTTTTATCAACGAAAAAAGTATGAAACATAAGACATTGCCGAAGAGAAAAGTCCATGTAATAAAGTAAATTTGAAATATAATAAAAGATAATTGAAAAAATTCGGTCATTATTCAAAAATATAAGATTTATTTGCCAATAAAGAGAGAATAAAGTGAAGTCGGCTTCGTTTTATAATAAAACAATAACCTAGTTTAGTCTTAGTTATTTAAAAGCTGTTTTCAGGTGGATTCTTGCTAATTTAAATGTTATTAAAGTTTAAGCATTATTACATTTTTTCCAAAATTAAGCCAAGTATCGAGTTGAAAACATTTTATATATTTTAAGCATTATTAAATAATAATATTTCTCCTTTTTCTCAGAAATTTGAAAAACAATTTGAAGTAAAACCGGATTTTACCGGATAATTTTGATTTTTACATTTTTGAGCAATATGTAATATTTTCTAATTTTGTAATGAAATTTCTAAATATAAAAATGAAAAGTTTATGACGTAAATAGTTAGTTTTGAACATAAATATTTTAAATATCGATCAAAAATACTGATTTTCAAAAATTCAATTTATTTTACTAACATTTTTTAAATAGTTTAAAAAAATTAGGAACGAGAGAAATAAACTTTCTGTAATTAGTTGATAAACTTTATTTTTAATTTTCAGGACTCTTGTTTTTAATCTACATTAAATTACTATATATTATATAATTTTTGCTTTATCGAATTTAAGTGCATATTTCGCAAGAAACATTAAAAAAATTAAAATATTTGTTATGAATTACAGTTTTACTATTTTTTTACGTTTTAGATTAAGAGAATTCTAATAATAAATTTGAATGTATGTTACTAAGATCAAAACAAGTGAAGAATAATGAAACATCTTCAGTGTGAGTATAGGTATCCTATATTTTCTATTCTGAAATTTTCCCAATTAATGATATAAATACGGTTGGATAAGTAAATAAATTAAAATAGCATCCTAATTATGAATATTTAATGATTTATTTACAAAGCGTTTTTAGTAAAGAGCATTCTCATTTATGTAAACTAATTAAATTTTAACTATTATTTTACTGTCATATTTTGAGATGTTCAGTGACAAATTAAACATTGCGTGATTTTCATTCTTATTTCATTTACCAAAACAACAATTATTGTGGTAGAATTATGCCATTAGATATATTGTAAATTGTTCATCCCTTAAGGTCTGAGTTCAGCACCAGAAGAAATCTATATGTATTGAAGGGTAAAATGTTTTTACATAGTATTTAAAACTTATACTGGTTCTTTTCTTCAGTGTACCTGGACAATAATGTCTTGGTTAATGTCTTTAACCTACTGTCTAATTTTAGTATGGTTTTAAAGTGAGAATAATGGATTTGGAGGGATTTCAATTAAAATACCTTAACGTTACCATTTTTATATCAGAAACTATTATTCAATAATTTCTATTCACTAATATAGCAAACAATATCTTATTTTTTAAAAATTCTTAGATAACAAAAAATTTTAATTTAAAGGAAATCAAACTAGTCAATGTTTTTAAAGTATTCATCGAAACCTATTATAGGAAATAATTCTATAGACTTTATTGAAATTCATGTCAAAATTATAAAAGAAACATTGTTTCAAAGCCCGTAAATGAAATCAAGGTATTGCCGTGTATGTTAGTATATGTTTACTTATTAAGTTTCTTGAAATCACTTGAAAAATAAAAAAGTTAAAATCTAAAACAAATTTTATTCTCTAAATTGATATTTTTATTACAAATAAACATGAAAAGTAAATTTTATATTTCATCTGTTGTATGATTTTATCAAATATTTTTTACTGTAGGAATCCTACAAATAAATAGAAAATATTGCCAAAAATTCTCGTTGTTAAAAATATAACATATTTTTTCCTCCTAAAATCTATTCAATTAAGCTTTATTTCATAAATCAAACACACTATCACATTGTATTTCTAATAAAAACTAAATCCCTACTGAATTTAAATAAAGTGTTTCTTAATTACTACTTTATGCGATTAAAAATCTAAGTAAAATATTTTGTAACTTAAAATAATTTCTATGAACCCGTCATTAAACTTGAAAAAATAATTAAATGGTAATAAGTTTATTTCTTAAACAAGCAATCCAGTTTAACAATTTCTCTTGTTTCCATACTGTAACTAATATCATATTTGTAGACTGAATATTAAATTTATAAACTCAGTTCAGATTTATAGACTGAAACCTCGAATTTATGTAGAGAACCTATACTCAGAATATGAATATTTAATGGTCTTAAAAAATATGCCAATGTTTTATAATCAAATATAAAATACACTTAATCAGTGTGGTTATCTCTAATTTTATAAAAAAACTAACTTATCACATTGATTAAATTTATAACTTATTCATATTTATAATGTAATTTAATTACAAAGTGTGATTGGAGAGAAATAATTATACTTAATCACAATCATTTTACAATCACATAACTATGTGAATGTTATCCTATACTTTATTAATACGATGAATTAAACAAAAATAATATGATGAACTAAAGATGAATTTTATTATTAAAACACAATAAATATTCTATTTTTTTAAAATTCTTTTATAATAGTTTTATTCAAATTCTATTTTTATTTTAAGTTTAAAATTCTATTCCATTTTAACACTAATATTTTTATTTGAAAAGGAAGAAATATTTTGAAAACTATTTATAATCATTTATCAATAGTTAAATATTTACCTCAATTATATGATTGGGTTACTTCAATATTCTAAACGAGAATATGGTACACAAAGATTGGCTTATTAATTCAGTCAATTTGACCGAAAGGTAATTTATTGCATGTCACTTAATCATGATTGATAGATGATGATGTGCTAATTCTGTTATTATGATAGTGCATAATCACATGAAAGCAATTAATTACCCTAAAGAATTCCTTTTCTACAAATTTTGAAATCTGAACTTTGAATGTTGATAGGCACACAAAAATTTTAACCCAAATACATAATAATAAAGTTATCTAGTTTTCGAATTATTGTTTTAAGCTTTAGAGCATCACAGAATATAATAATAGTGAATAACTGAAAATCTTGTGTGATTTGGTCAATAAATTAGAAAAAAATTATTTTAAGGGATTCCTAACCAGCTTCTAAATTTTCAATTTTCACAAGAGCATTATTTTAAAGTGTATGGAATTATTGATAAAAAATTAATAAAAACGGTGATTTTTAAATATTTGGAAAGAACCACTTCTAGTTTTACTTAAAAAGATTAATTTTAACGGGACTTTTGACGCCATGTAAAAGAAAACTTAACTAATGAGAGTTATTGATAAGTATTTATACATTTGTTATGTATTTTCTTCCAGGAAGATTTCATAGATAGTGGGGTTGTACCGGGGTATCACAAAAGAGGAAACCCAAAGAAACTCTGCATACTCATCTAGTTAAGTGAACAAGCAAGAATGAACCCCTATTTCCAGTTGTTCAATAGCGTCTGGAACATGTTTAATTTCATTTCATGCAGATATAAAAAAATATATTACTCTAAAGCATTAAAATATGCTATTTAATGATTAAAGGTAATAGTATGTGATTACATAATTAAAATGATTCTATTTTTCTGGTTCATATCAAGCCATACATCAATAACAAAATCTAATACTCTAAAAACAGTTGCGATTTAATGCTGACTCAAAACTTGTTCAGGTAGCATTTTAGAAAACTATACATAAACTAAAAATTATTTGATATCTTTGTGAGATACAAACACATATTCTTGTATTTTTATTATTTGTTAACAATTTTTTATCATTGAAAATTCTTTTATAAGAGTATTTGAAAATCTTCTTAAAGGCGCTATATCAAAGAAAAAGAAATAATAATGGTTTTCGAAAACATTTTTAAAAAAAACTATCACACAAAATCCGGAATTAGTACAATGATTGTTTATATATATATACAAATGCAATTTATTCCTTGAGTTAACATATATTTTTAACGTCAAATAATTTAAATTTGGTGCAGTCTATGTTATTGATTCGTTGTAAGTAAGTTCGTTTCTAAATAAGTAATAGTTGGAAATAAATTAATGACGTTGTAAGCTCTGAAAAAGCTATTTCTGTACAGATAAATCTTCTCTTAAAAAAATAAATCGAAATACGATGTTATTTCGTTCAATATTCCCCTAACAACACTACAGTATCTCAGTATACCAAAATAATCCAATTTCATGATTAGTAACGATTCCAAAAGCTACCACTGGTTGTCACAGCGACATGAATTCGAAATTCTTGTATTGATTACTCCAACTAGAAAGCATACCTTGTTAATGAAAGTAATTTATAGGTTTTTTTTAGTCCTTCAATTTCCCATCTAGAATTATTTTTAAATGACTTTACCCAAGTAAGATGGAATTGGAAACTTCTTGTGAATAATAAATGTAATGACATACAAAATTTGTTTTCAATACAAACAAATACAAAATGATAAACTGTGTAAATTGATGTGTGAAAAAAATTTAAATAAACATCGCTAACTTGAGAGTCATAAGAATTATTTTAAATTTTATTTGCTAAAGAAAAGGGTTTATCACTTTTATTAATTATATACATAAGAAGAATATATTTAAGAAAGGAAAACCCCTTACTTTTGTATTAAAGCATTATCAAGATATTAAAAATTTCCTTCCTTAATTGTTTTGAGAAAATTTATAACTATACAAAAAGATATCAGTTAATGTCAAGGATATCTGCCGAGAAAAACCAATTCAAAGTTATTAGAATATGATTATGCTTGAATTTTGTATACTTTTTTCATGCTAGATCCTCCATTTTATTAGATCATAGATTCTCAATCTACGTAGAAATAAGGTTTTTAGTAGCTCTACCTAATATGAAATTCATTCTTCTTTATAATTTTTTATTTATTAATTAAAAAAGAAAGGTGAGGCTTGTAACTGTATTTTGCAAAAAATTAGTTTCTGTAATTTTTTCTGTCATTTGAAGAATTATTGAAAATATGGCATCAATCATCCTTACTTGTTATGAATATCATTTTAAAAAGTGTAATGCTAAATGGAAAAGAAAAAAATTCCTATTGAGAATGGTATCTAACAACTTTTTTAATTACACATGAGAATAAAAGTTATAAATCATTATATCAATTATCTTAATTATAATATTTGGATTAGTGCCTTCTTATCATGATTAAGTCCTGGATTAACATCCAGAGTTAAAATAGTATCTCAACATTAAAAAATTATATATGATATGAAACAAATATGAAGCAACCAGTTCACATATTTTATTTTAATACTTTATATGACAATTTACGTTATTATAAGGATATATCTTTCATTATAGTGTTAAGGTATAACTAAATTGTATTACATAAAGAAATCAAAAATTTTTGTTAATCCTCACCAGTGTTAAATGAATACCGACGTACTTTAATGTCTTTTAGATATTGAATACTAAACTAAACCCAGTGTACTAAAGAAAACAGATATGGGTACCCTGGTCTACAAGTGCCCATACTTGTTTTCTTGACCGATGTCCCTGAGTGTCCAGCATATGTTCCGGTTAGGTGGTCATCCAAACACGAACCCGCCAGCCTTTAATTTCCAAGCACGTTTGGCACTCAGTTTTATTTATCAATTGAATGGATAAATGGTTTAACCTTACCCAGCCTGAGGATCGAAGCGCGCATCATTGCCTTGGAACCGCGAACCACTACCAATAGACTTCAGATACTGAATATTATAATTAATAATTTTTATGGAAAATGCTAGAAATTCATAAAAATGAAAACATTTTCTATATATTTCTGTCTTATTTGATTATGTGTATTCAAAATCTATCTTTCGTGACCTTCTGAGCAATACTGACAACTATTTGGTTAAAAGCTCGTTTGGAAAAGTCGAGGTAAAAATTAAAATCAGTATGAAATAAATCCTGATGGTGATATTAAAAGAAATGGTATTTTGATATTAAATCAACTTTATAATTCTTTACTGAATTAAATTTCTATAATTCTTTACTTACTGAAAGACATAACTTTAGAAATTATATATGAAAAATAGATATAATTATAAAAACTTTTTCTGTAAATACTATGATTCATAAAGATTTGGTAAGTTTTTGAGAAGTATTTTTTTAAATATTATTTTCATAACAATAAAAATTATGTCAAACATTAGCTCATAATATCAACAAAATCAATTTGTCAATTAATTTATTAATCAATTAATCAAAAAATCAATTTGTTAATTGAATAACTTTTGATGTTATGACTGAACATTTTAGTCTCATATTTCTTTTATATAAAGTTAATGAACTGCTGGGTTGTTAACCATACTAGATTCCAAAGGTTGATACTTACTGATCTAGATTATTTTTAAAATATAATTCATAAAATTTAACGCTTCTTACTGAAGTTTTTGAAATTGCAAACTCTTAGAAGTAAATGGATGAGCCAAATATATTATGATATTAGTTTTATATTATTAAACACTCATTTTTTGTATATTATTAATTCATTTATAATCTATTATTGATTTTTTGCCATAATTTTATTTTCTGATATTCTTTAAAACTTTTCGGCACTTTTTTTATAAACCGAAAATGTATTTTTCTTTTTATATAATGGATTAATGAAAAGTTAAAGATGCACTAAAGTTCTTGAGTCGGAATTTATTATTAATGATTTTTTTTCTGTACCAAAAATTGCTTTCTCCATTAATAAAACATATTTGATAGCAATCCATTAAGAGAAGATTGGTTGGTTGTAAGTTTTGAATGGAAACTCAAGCACCTTGGAAAGTTTAGATATTATATTTAGTTTAGATTTTTTTAATGAGTAAAACTTTAATCATATTCAAAACATAAAAGTTAGAAGTTCATTGACAGATCAATGCATAATATATACAGATATAATGTAAATAACTTTTTTATTTACCTGGTATTACGACAACTTATTGAGATATTAATAATGGTCCGGTGGGAAATTTTAATCTATGAAATATAGATTATGGATATTATTATAAATAGTGTGATACTGATTGATATCCTTAATTTTTCTTCAGGCTTTGAATTATATAAACTGAACAGGAAATCAAAAGCTTGCCATTATATTGACATTACATGACATGACATTACCCTTACACTGACATAACATAACAAGCCACCATCACATTGAAAAATTGTATCTTGAATAAAATGGAAAAATTCAAATTATGATACATATTTTTTCTTGATAAATTAAGATATTCTGGGACTTAACTAAATTTTAGAATTGGTTAATATCGAGAATACACGTGTTATGTAAAGAAGAGTCAAAAAGAAAATTCCTTAGAATCAAACTCTTAAGTAGTTAAATAAAAATCCTATGAAACTTGAGACTTATAGGATATAGAAATTTATTTTTCAACTAAATTGGATTAATGTCCTAAGTAAAGATTTAATCTTTTTCATTATAAAGATAAATTCATTGTATTATTCCATAAACTCTCGTAATCACTCAAAAAACTGCTTCTTACAAATTTCATTATCAGGTTATCACTTTAGAATCTACGGATTTATTCTTACTTTAGAATTTTCTTTAAAAAAACGAATGAATTATGATTCTTTTCATGTGAAAGTTTTCCTTCTTTCCTTGGTAAATCAATCAAAATTGTTTATTTATAATTTTTAGAAAGTCAGAATAAATCGTGTTAAGACACAGTGAACGAAATCCATCATTCGTTGAAATAATCAATAGAAAGTTACTTTCGAAAAAATGTAGAAAAAAAAAAAGCTGAAATAGAAATGACAAACGGGTTGTGGAAATAACGGGAAAAAGAGGTTTTGATTCTCTATTTGCTTAAAAGCTCGAGGATTTCGAAGTCGAGAAATAAAAAGTACAGAACATATTCCTTCTAAAAGAAATTTTATTGATTTTCCTGTCTATGCTTTGTGACAAAAAATATGGTTAGAGCTTCCAATTTTTTTTTTTTTTTTTTACATATATAAAATATTCCTTCTATTTTAAATTTTATTCCCATACTCTTTTATTTTAAATTTCTAAGTGTCTTTTATTTATCTAGAAAATTAAAACTTCTTTTTTAACGAAATCGGCAAAATATTAATGAAAAAATATATACTCTTTACATTAAATTAAATATTAATATTATAATAAGATTAATATTAATTTTAATAAAATTGATATTAATATTAATTTCAGTAATATCATGAGACAGTAGCAATTTGGGATCACATTAAGTTATTTTGTTTGCAGTACTATATTTCTAATACAAATAAGTTGAATTTCAGCAAACAATGATTATTTCCAATTTTTTGTGACAAACTTTTCTATAAATTTATTTACACTGAGATTTGAAATTTTATTTAAATTACCAATATTTTCCCTAGAATATTAGATTAATTCTAAGATTCCGTTAAATTTATTTTTCTGGACCTCTTGCTTGAATTTGATTCGATCAGTAAGAAAGCTTCTAGTAATTTCCAATGTGTCTAATACTATAAATATTTAAGGTATTGGAATTTTATATTATTATATAGTTATGTTCTTTTTCAATGAACACCACAATTTTTTCAAATTTTACTTTTCATCTATGGAATCACAAGGCAGATTTGCATTGTTATTGATTTGCGATAGCTAAATACATAAAATAAAACCTTATGTCACCATATGTTTCAAGATATACAAATAAAAATACCTTCCGATTACATGATGATAATTCCAGAACAGTTCTCGAAATTCGGAAGCTTTCTGATGATTCAATTTGTTCTCAATAGGCACACGTTTTATAAGGACATAAACGAGAAGTTTTAATAATTTAATTACAACTATAAAATTAAATTGACAGTCCCCATATTTAAAATATTGAATAATAATAAGATAAAATAGTTTTAGAAATTTTATTTCGTTAACTTATTATACTTTAAAACACTAAATTACATTTTAAATTAAGAGCTATGCAGAGTTTTAAAAATACATTTTATGCAAAACAGAGCTAAAAGTAAATTAATAGCTTGTTTTTATATTTATTTTATTGAGAAACTAATTAATAAAGGCTTCAATTTCGAATTAAAACAAAATTTATTGATGTATTTTAAAGTTATAATTATTTTAGTTTACATTTCGTTGAGTGTGTTTAGTTTCACATAATGAGGTTGAATATTTCTTCGCTCTCAGGATTTTATAAAAATACGACATATGAATTTAGAACGAGGATGAATTTAATATTTCATAGCTTTTAATTTGAAACGCAATTTAAAATTAATGTTTGTAGCGCAATAAATTAATAAAAATAATATTTCTAAAAATATTTTATCTAATCAGTATTTAATATTTTTAATATAGTGATTATGAATTTGATTTTCTTCTTGTAATTAAATTATTAAATTAAAACTCATTTTATTTATTTTCAAAAATAATATTAAACTTACTTTAAAAGAAAGTTCTTATATTCAATACCCTTTAATATCCTGAAATTGATGGAATGGATGTTACTTTTTTGGAAAACATAATAAATCATTTCTTTGACAGCACAATTTTAAAATAGAGAAACTTTTTAACAGTTCACAGGATTTATCCTTCCACTTGATTTATCTTAATGCAAGGTACATTACATTGAGAAGCGATTTCAGAACGCATGCGCAAGAGTATGTACAGGTACATATAAGTAACCACATTCATTATTTATATATTTAATTATTTATAATGCATAAGTGTGTAGAATGAATATAATTTTATAATATAAAGGTTTTCTGAAAATATCATTTTCACTTTCAAAAAGTAACGTTCCTTTTTAAATATATATATAATTCCTTTTTTACATAAAAAATAAACTAAATAGGTAATTTTAACATTAAAATTAAGCAAGATTGTGCAATATAATAATAATTTTCTTGCAATAAAATAGAGATACAACGTTTAGTATAAGGAAAACATAAAATCCATTTTAACAAAAGTTAATGACAAAAAACATATAATATGGTTATTTTTTGCATTTTTTAGTTTATAATATTTGTTTTATACAGAAGTTAAAATGGAAAGGCATATTGCTGAAACATTATAATCATTAAAGAAATTTGGAGTTGTGATCAGTACCTATACTTTGTTAGGCAATAATATAAATAGAAATATTATATTTCTTATGGGGAATTTGCTTGTGTATTCAAACTATTATACTCAAATACTCAATCTAGTATACTCAAATTCAATCCGAAATCTCATGCCATAATAAACTTTTGAGAGGCCTAAAGTTATTGTAAAGCACTTTAATGTCTTCCTCGTAAACTCTTTTCTGGGAGCACTTTTCATTGATAATGGACAGTATTCACTTATAGCAAGAGAGAAAACCCAGAAAACTTCCATGCACCCATCCTGACAGATGTGGAATTAGAAGATCGGGGATCGGACTTTCGCTTTGAAGATTGGTATCCCACCACTAGGCCACGGCGAGTCCAAGTGTTATATTTAACATATTTGTTTAAATATTCGCAATATATATATATATATATATATATATATATATATATATATATATATA
>JAPDSC010012266.1:476837-498081 GCA_026290005.1 Latrodectus geometricus | reverse complement strand
TATATATATATATATATATATATATATATATATATATATATATATATTACAAATGCATTTGGCTCTTGTATAGAATTGTTGTAATAAATATTTAACATTTCTTTTTTATGACATAATTCTTGAAAATTGTTAGTCTTTTAAAATTTAAAGACTTAAAAGTAAACTTTTTGAATTAAATATAATTCCAGTCATTAAGAAAACAATTAAAAATGTGATGCTGATTCACAAAATTGATATGCTAAAAATCAACAATCAATATTACCAACGATACCTGTAATAAAATTTTTATTGGTGATGAAAAATGTTTTTATAATATTTGTGTGTAATTTTTTTTTTATGTTTTATCTTTTTACATGAACATATCTCTCAGTTTTAATGTCTGTATAACTCAGAATCTGTAAGTAAAATTAAATTTTTTTATTTCTTAATAGAAATGAATTACATATTCTCAAAATATATACAAAAAAATTTATTAGTACTCATATCAAAATTTAAACAAATAAATCCAACAAAACATGACAGGAAAACTAATAAAAACATTTTTTTTCATTCCATTGCACATTCAATTGCTTTTGCTCATGGAACGTAATCAATGTTTCATATAATAAGATTTTATTATACTCTATGTACCTCCAAAATAAATTTAAACCTTTTTTATCATTTTTACATTCATCATAGGTATTGGAAATTAAAATTATAATTGATTCATTATGCTTTTTAAAGTTTTATAAATCGTAATAAAGTTAATCTTATTATCTCTGAAATTAGGAATTAATATAAAAACATTTTTGTAAAGATCAATAACAGAAAAAGGAAAACCCTGTCAAAGAATTTAAAAAATAATCCAAATACAAATAATTATTTTCACTGCATTATCTAATTTGAAATTAGTGACCCATAAAATTAACATATTCAATCCTGATAGCTAATATGATTGTAATAAAGTTATTAAAATATTAAATTAAAGCATAAATTGCGCATAGAAAAACTTTATCAAATTTTTAATTTTTCAAAAGTTTGTAAAATTGTCCTTAAAATTATTTAGATATTTGTTTAGATTTTTCAAGTGTTCCTATGTTTATCATCACTTAACTACTAAAACTGCTTTTATTTATTTAGAAATTTATATCAATAATAATAATTACGTTATCGTTTATAAAATATTTTCTCTCTAAATTCTTCTGAAATAGAAAAAACTGCAAAAATTGTGTACACTTTTTTTATTGAAATCAAAAATTAGCAATTAAGTGTGTGCACTTGATTTGACAAAAAAAAACTGTCTTAAATAGGTTAAAACTCGAAAATTTATTATTTAGTTCTTAAGAGACATTTTAATTACAAAGCATAATAAATGGAAATTTTTATAAACGCAAGACTTATTTATGCCAGAGGTTAAATATATGGAAATATATTAATGTTGAAACTGCTTTTCCCTTAATTATTATTATTTATATATATTTAAAAATGCTTAATGGTTGATATAGAGTTTAAGCGAATTGAAAAAGAAATTAACAAAAGACAATTGGATTTTAGTTGAAGAATGAGAGAAAAGTAAAAGTTTGAGAATTAAAGGAAACTGGCAGGAAATATTTGAATACTACATAATGTAATGCATTTGAGCCAGATTTTCTTACAATTTCAACTGTAAATACTAAATCAAAGGGATTTTACGCTGTGCAATGCGGTTGTAATTAAATAACTAGTAAGTGTCTAATATAATAAAAATAAACATCATCTAAAAATTTTCAGGTTTTATTTGCTTTAATAATTCTTCGATTTAAATATAATATCAAGATATATCTTTTTAAAAATTTAAAATTATTACAGCAAAACAAATAAATTATGATAGCCAAAATCTTTGGTTAAATTTTAAATTTACATAAAATGATAGTAAATGCGCGCGAAAGTAATAATGGTTTAAGTCATACTAAAATTTATGTTTCTCATACAAAACATATTAAAAATCAAAAGATAAGAAAGTGAACTGACCAAAACATGTTTTTAAAACTTATTTCATGTTTAGTATCTTAAAAACAATAGATATAAAAAATATCGAAGTGTTAATGTTGTAAACAAAAAGATTTTATATATTTTACTGAAATATATTTTTAAGGTCTTAAAAGAAGGACCTTAGGCATAAGACAATTCTCTGGTATTTTTGAAAATTAAATTGTAATTATAATTTATATTTGACAATTTTTATAGTGAATTTTTCAATATATCATTTCAGTTTGTTGCTGCAGTCTTATATATAGTATAACCTAATTTTATTAACATATATTTGCGTAGAAATCTTCAAACTATTTATTCTTGTGTGGTTTTGACTTATATACACTGATAAAACCATTTAATAGACGCAATTTAGAAAGGCTTACTCATAATTACTTTAGTGTTCTTAATAGATTCCTTCAATGGAGATTGAATCTGCCAAACACAATGAATCTGATTTTGATTCTGTAATGTTAAAATTTTACCTTGAAAATTAAGATCCTTCCCGCTTCAGATTAATTAAAAATATGATAAAATTACTATGAAATGTTTCCAAAATAGAGAAAATAAGCAAACTTTATTTTCCTATTCAAAAGCAATTACTCACAACTAATAAACATTTCAGAATTTAAAGATAACATCTCTTTCCAACCTCAACAGGAAAAAAATCATTGAATATGCAACCAATTAATTTACAACTACGCTTCAAACCATCACGATTATCGTTAACGAACAAACATGATATCAAAATGAGGGAAATTTCAATGGAATACACTTTTACCAATAGGATAATTATTGCTTTCTTCGAACAGTCGCACAAACAATCCACTTGCTCACCTTCAAAGATGGCTTGACGGAGGGAGTGTTCTGAAGCCACCAATGTGAGAAAGCGTTAGTACAGTGTGATGAGAACTACTCCCAGCTATCACATATACCACGATGTTCCTCACCTGCTTGAGAAAGGGGTGGAGTTTAGTGTAGGGTTGAATTCCGTATTCCTTCCACTTTCAGAGAAGTTGGTCGGACGGGTTGTTTGTCTGTGGTACTCTCCTTTTCATCAAATGCTTTCAGTTATTCTACTTCCAAAGATGATGCAATGAGGATCGTGGAAATCGCGATGAAAAGATGGTTAGTTGGATGATAACGCATTTGATCTTGATGAGCAGTTGGATAGTCATGTTAATAATTTAACTTTTTTTGACAGTAACTTAAATGTAAAGGTTAATAATAACCGAACTGATCGTCCTAAATCGAGTAAACATCACCTAAAGAACAGTTTAATTTGAGTTTTTTTTTCTGTAATAACTGTCTCTTTTTCTGTCATATCGAAGTTTGACAAGCTTGAACAAAATTATTGCTTTTTAGTAAGCTAATGCCTACACTCACATATATTTCTTTAGCAAAATATTAATGAAAGTTAAGTAGAAATAATGTGATTTTTTTCTTCGCTTTTATTATTTTTATTTTGTAAAAAGGAATATATTTAAGCCTAATTAGTACCTAAAGTAAAGCTAAATATATAGTTAAATCTTAGCAGAATCGTGCATGTTCTTCGTTCCCTTTACAATCAATGGAAGAAGATGTTTCTTTGTTACTTTCCAGTTCTCCTACAAATTTATAAGATTTATGTAAGTATAAATTGTTAATATATTTTCTTAATGAAGCTTATTGTTATATGAAAATCTTTTATATAACATAAAATCGAGTATACTAATTATCTTAGACATTCCTTTCATCTAGAATTAGTAATCTCTAAAAATCTATAGGACTTGTATTTTATATTTATCACAAAAGCAAATTTATGTCTCATCTAATTGTTATTAAAATGGTATCTCCATTTAATTCAACGATATCTAATGTCAGAATCTAAATTAATTTTTGCTTCAAAGAATTTTTTTGAAATAAATAATGAATCAACTAATAAGATTAAATACATTTATTAATTGTAAATCACATTCTTAATTTTTCACATATTTTTCTACATAATGTAAAATATCAAATACTGTTTGGTAAACAATAAAAATAACAAAAAACTGAATGTTACATTGATAAACATATTTGTCAAAGTACTTTTTCTAGACATATTCGGGAGAGTTGAATCAATTTTATCTAGGAATATCTAAATAAGAAAGTAAACTATTCTAAGTTTTTTAGTGAAAGGATTAGAATAAGCTTTTAGTAAATAGAATTCTTAAAAGGATTTTGCTTAGAAAAGATCAAATTTTTATCAAATGCCTTACGTAATGATTACGGCGTAAACCCTTCGCTAAAACATAGCAAAGAAAAACTGTTTTCAAAATACCGAGTAGAGCCTTAAAATAATTACATACAAAAGAAAAGGCGTTATGTTAGTAGAGCATCTTTTTTGACCTTTTCTGCATTAACGGTGAAAGCATTTATCGGAAGAACCTTTTCGTATTTTATAACAAAACTCACATGGAGATGAAATAGTTAGATTTTGAGTGACTTACTTTTTAAAAGCGTATTATATATGAAAACAGCTAAACAACTTTACAGAGTAAAAAAATTATATAATGGATTTTCTATAAATACTACTATAAAAAGGTTTAAAAATGTATTATAAATTCACTTTGTATTCGTAAAATATAGGTAACAAAGTTTTCATTTTATTTTTTTTATTTACAATCTCCAAGGTAAAAAAGACATATCTGTATTTTATTGTAAAGTATAGATGAATAAATTCAAATTAATCACAAATTTTTCAATGAAATATTAATTTGGTGATGCACAAAAGTAAGCGCACACTATTTTCACCGTTACTTTCTAAGATTTTTTTTAGCGTAATTTTATTTTTTTATATAGATAATATCAGGAAATCATAATTCGTTTGAGTTCTTACTTTATTATATATCATACTAAGATGTAAATTTTACAATTTTTAAATATAAATTTTTAGTATTTATAAATATACTTCAGAAACTATACAAATAGTGATTTGTATAAATTTCTTTCGATTTTGTTAGTTGGATTTTTTTTCGTTAAAACACTTTTGAATTTAAATCAGTTTCTATACTTTTTACATTAAGAACCTGTAAACGAAACATAGTTTAATGGAAAATTCACTGTTTAAATTACTTTTATAAAACGAGGGAATCTATAGAGTAATTAAATGAGTTGTTTGTGCGTCATGTAATATACAATGAAAAATATAATTACTCTGATATTAAAACAAGAAGGAAGAATCCAGTATTGAATGTGAAATAAGAGATGAAGGTTCCCACTGACGAAGAAATTTAACTTCCTGAAAAATTATCAGAAAATAGTTCATTTGTCTGCAAGTTAAATCCTTTACTGTTTTCTCAATAAATAAAATTAAATTTGTTGTATTTTCACACTACTTTATAATTTTTTAATCAGCAAAGTTAAAATCCTATAACTACATAAAAAATAAACTTAATCTATAGAAAAATAATTCATTAAGTATATTCACCATTCTGAAACAAAATAAAATAAATTCCTTGTTTAAAACTATTTTTATTCATTATGCTCTTAAAAACATCAGTGCTTATTTTATTTATTCCTAATCCTTATTTATTTATTTTTTTTTTTTAGTAAAAATGCTAATGCTTTTAGACACAGTAAAACAAAATGAAAACAATATCCATGAATAAGGTAAAATATTAACGCTTTCAACCAATTTGTTAGAAAAATTAGAATTTATTAAGAAAGAATTGTATAAAAAATGAAAACTGAATATGAATCGTATGCGGTATTTCAGCAAATATTATTATTAAAATAACTCTTTTTAATATTTTGTCTTCATTTCTATTTTTGAAAATCGCTTCTCTTTTTGCTATCAAAATAATATTCCTTTAAATAGCCTTTAAATTAGTTTGTTAAAATAAACAATGATTGACTTGATAGAAACAAGCTTACAACAAAGTCATTCAAAAATTAAATTTTCCTTTAAATTACATAATTCAAAGTTTTTATAATATGTTCGAAGCTAAAGTTCTTACTTAAGAAGACCAAACAAAGTCGGCAAATTGATATAATCAGTATCTAGTGATCATTTTCGTGGCTACATGTTCACTATAGCAATAGGAAAAATATGTGAAAATAATTAAGATATATATCTTTACGATAAAGAGAGTTATGCAAGAAAATCTGTTGCAGACATACCGTGTACTCAATTAAAAGTAGATTATCAACTATGATAGATACATGTAAAAAATATCTTGCCTATACCTTTCTTGCCCTTATCAGTCCACGTCTATTTTCTTCACAAATGAATTCTGATAAAATTTGAGTAGTGAATTATTTTTAGACGAAAAGAAATCCCAGAATAGAACCAATCCAAAATTACTGAAACGTATGATTATAGTGGGTACAGATTTATAGGGTAAGTTGGATCTCTTTAGGAGTTCAAATAGATATTTAAGTCTTCATCAAAAAACGATAATGCTGTAGGATATTGTGGTTAGTTTCTTGACAAAATGTGTGATTAATCTATCACTGATAATTTCATACTAAAATTTGATACTGATCAAGTAATCGCGGAAACATCTTGATGACTATAGTATTAAATAAATGAAGTAGTTATTTTGACATTCGTATTTAAGTTTCCATTAAATATGCTTGTGATTTTCATCGAAAGTAAGTGAAAATTTGAAAATTAGTTTTCGTCATCTTTTTTTAAGAGCTGTAACAAAAGCAGCCATATCTAAGACTTTTAATTTTTTGCTAAACGCCTCATAACTTTAACGGAAACATGAAAAAATTAAATCTACAACCCATTATGGACAGAAGATATTTTACTTATTGAGATGATCTTTGGTTGCCTTATTTTAACATTTTATATTAAATTCCTTTCATTATTTATTAATGTAATCATTAACCAGTAAAGGCAAATCCAACAATTTGTTTGAATAATAAGCAAAATAAATTCGAAGTTCCAGGTTTACTTTTTGTTATTATTAACAATCGATTAAGTGGACTTTAAAAAATTTGAGGAATAACAACAGAACTAACCAAAACACTGTTGGCATATCACTAAAAATTTGGGCCAAGACTCTGGAAAAAAAAAAGTACAAAACATTTTGGGAAGGAATTTTTTAAATGCACTTAGTTTTCTTAGCATCCAAGTTACTTTAAAATCGAATAAGATTCTCGATTCTGGAAATATCGGCCGCAACAGCAGAAAAATTATGCCAATTTCTGAGATTTTTCTACATTTGTTCGTTTAATTAGCAATGAAAATTTACAAAACTCTAGGAGAATGAATTTTGCAGGTTTCATTTTAGTGTTACGTAGAATTTAATAGGCTGTCTTTTTCAAAAGTATTACTAAAATGCAAATTATAGGGAATACAAATTAAGGAAACATTTTTTATTTCACTTTCCATTTTTAGTAAATAATTGGAAACTTTGTGTATATTTTCTTACAGAAATTATTTCTGTAATACATCATATTAATATGGACACGATTTTTGAGCAAAATGTCTACGATAGTCGTTATCTCAAACAATTTGTCTGATGCTGTTTTAAAAGAAATAAATGATTTTACATACCTAATTTACTCAGTTTCGAATTACATATGAATGTGCATGTTAGCAAAATGTTTTATTTTTGTTAAATTTCAGTCCGTGCAAACATTTGTTAGTGTAAAGTATGCCACTCTCTTATTATACCTCTGTGGGGGCAGAAAGTGGCTAAATAACCAAATAATTAATTATTCATTTCGCTTATGAAATAAATTCATGCTTATATAAGTAAAACCATGTTAAAGCGAATTTTTTGGAAATTTATTTGGGTTTAATACTACAAAATATTTTGTTGAATACGTTAAATAGAGTATAGGAGAAACTTAGACGTGTCATAAATAATCATAAAGTTCATTATATTTCATAATCATAATTTTCGTTACATAAATTACATAAGGAAATTTATAATTATTTCAAATTTGTCATCATTCGGTATGATACATTATAAAATTTAAATTATAATTAAAAGGCTACCAGCAATTTTGAGAAACCTGTGAAAATGTTTGATTACTTTCCTTATGGAATCATTACCAGGTTTTTTTAACTCTTTATTTACAAACTATTTTGAAAATTAATAAATAAATATTTATATTGATCACGTTGTTTATTAAGTATTTTGAATATCTAATCCGAGAAGATTCAAATGGCTGAATGAATAATGTATGTATAACATGGTCTCACAGTAATCTAGGGATAAAATATTATCTGAAAAATATATTTTCGGAAGAATGTTTTAAAAACCATTTACTACTCATAGTTTGTTTCCAATTCAAATTCAATTAGTTTAAAATATTTTGATTATAATGATTAACGCTAAATACTTCTAAGCAGTTTATATGAGTTACATATATGTTTGTGTATATGTTTATGTGTGTTTAAAATGATTTTAATACATCATTTTTTTTAAAAAAATGCAGAAAATATGGTGTTCGTACCACTAACACGACATTTTAATTCATATTAAAATATTTATGTAATTTCAAGTCCTAATTTTTACTAAACAGCTATCACACATTTTGTTATCATATTCAAAGTATAATCTCTTAAAAAAGGGAAGCTGCTCTCATGATTTTCTAAATCAGTTCGAAAACTTTACAGCATTGTTTAACTGTACAATTTATCAAAATAACAAAATAATTAGTGCTTTATAGAATAAGATTCAATTTATCTATTACAAAACACAAAATAATACTTCGTTATAAACACATAATACTTCGTTATAAACACAAAATAATACTTTTGAAAATGTTTCCCATGCGAGTAAAATTTTTATGCTTGCTACATTGACATGCATGCTAAAAGTTTTCTATTATTGGATTTAAGCACACACGTAGAGTTTTTTTCAATGTATTAGAACATATATAGGATTATTTTAGAGAACTTCTGATACTTATTATGCTTAGGAATGTTTCATTCTCTTTTTCACTCTCATCTTTAAGAGTTCATAAATGTTATTTCAAAAAACATGCACTTAATTTCATCTGATAGCACTATAATAATGAAACTCCATTCAAGTGCATTTAATATTAACAATGTCAACTAGGTTTTCAGAAATCAGATTTCGCCATATAAGATTAGAAAATTAGTAACTTTCGTTTACAGTATCTTACTAAACCATTTTAAAAATTATGAACATTCAAAATTTAAATTCAACTTTGAATCAGTGTATAACTCTTCATAAATATGTTAGTATTCTACTCATATAGTATTTTAAATATTAAAAGAATATTTCAAGATATTGAAGATTTAATAACTTTAAATATTAATCTAAATCTAAAATTACTTTAATAAATTTATAAATATCAATTTAATTTCTGCATTAGATAGAAAGTAAAGGAAAAATTTTAAGTCTCACGTAAAATTAAATTTTATTGGCTGGGAGAAATCGTCCTATTAATAATAAAAACTTGGCTCTGAAGCCATTCTCATAAAAGACTCATTTAATGCTTCCCAAAAGATATAAAAAAAAACCAGATAAAAATCTTTATTTTTATGTTAGGACATTTTCTATACAATGTTTTTCTTTTGAAATTAACGTGAAGCACAGGAGATAAAATGCTTAGATATTGAACAGTTTTTAAAGGCAGAAAATGACTGGAATAGAGAATTATTTGATTATAAACTTTCAAAAGATATAAAAAGCTTCTGTTTCTTTTTTACGGCTATAATATAATGAAAATTAAAAAAAAACTGAGTGAAATATCAAGCCAGTTGCTAAGATTAAATAAATAGAAATTTTATAGATTTATTTTCAGAAATCCTACTTTTTTATTCCCTTGTTAAAATGATTTAATTTATTTATTTTATTTCTTTTTTCAAATGCTGATGCAAATTTAGAGGAGTCTAAAGGGATATCTCATGTGCTAAAATTAATGGTTTTATGCATTTTTTTAAACGTTATCGAAGCAATTAACTATTTATCTAAATTAAGTAAGTAAAAATGTTTTATTAAAACTTTTGACATGGGAATAATGTAATAGCTAAATGAAATTCTCAGATATTTTTCATAAAGTTAAATGATTTAGTGTTATAAATTATGGTTTTTTAACAATTATTTGCATTTTACAAATGACTGAAACAAGTTATTTCTAAATATTGCATGTTACAACCAAAACTGTTATAAAATAAATTTAAAAGTATATTTAACCTATCTAGGATTAAAGTTTAATAATGATAATATTAATTAAAAATTATCACTAAGTGTTCATCACTAATACCACACTAGTACTACAATCGCTAATACTACAACCAAACCTGTTATAAAATAAATTTAAAAGTATATTTAACCTATCTAGGATTAAAATTTAATAATGATAATAATTAATTAAAAATTATCGCTAAGAGCTCATCACTAATAAAATATAAATCATCGCTTTAAAAATATTTTTTATTTCTAAACTTTTTCGGATATCAAATCTTCGGAAACTCTTTCAGGTGTCAACATCAGGTTTCATTCTACAAGTGATTCTACTGAAACAGCAAAGAGACGTATTCTACTTAGTTGACATTCACATAAGATTAGACTTTATCAAATCTATCTGTTCATGTTGGAGCACTTATTCTGTTGAAACATTGCATCACCTGAATAAAATATCGCTTTTGTCATGAAGTGCTCCTATTTCATTAAAATATAACTATAAACTGAAATGGTTACTTGACTATGAGAGAGACAACGGAATCATTAGGAAATAACACAATGAAAGCCCAAACCATGATAATGCTTCCCGGTTTATTTTCCTCGAAAATAAAAGCTTCTACACATGAAACCGTTCTTCACTTGCGCCTATGCCTCGATGTACGGAATGAATTGAAACGGTTTGGGGGTCTTTCACTTTATCTCTATCATGAATCATGGTTGTGACATAATTGGTGATGATAGAGTGATGCATTTCCTTAATATGTTATGATGGTCAATGCTTTTAAGTGGTTTTGAAATTGAGACTCTATCATGGAGTTTTTGTACACTTATTTCTCTTTTAACGAAAATCAATTATGATAAAACTACATAATGTGCTTTCTAAGGTCATTACGGCTATTGTCTTCTCTTTATGATATAAACTGCTGTATCCTATAACGGTCATTTTTATTCAATCATTTCTTACGTATGGAGTATTGCATTTGTAAGGTGCTGTTAGCATATTACAATTTTTACTGTAATGTGATTGATAAATTTTACTGATAATTTACGAATAAATTTTAAACATGTGTTACAAGAGTAATAAAATCAATACTGAAATAACTAATATGTTGAATTATAACGATTGTTTGATGTGCTTTTTTCTCATTTACATTTTAAGGATAGCAGCTAATATTTAAAAATTAAAATTTGAAAGTGTATTTTAATATTAGCATTATTTATTTACAAGCCATAACGTTAATCATTAAATCGAATTAAGTGTTTAAATTAATGCATTTTTTAATATACAATAATGAAATAGTTAGAATCTCAATTAAGTATTTAATTTATATTTTTGCATTACATTCAATGCACTGTAAAACTTGCATTAAATTTTCTATACTTTTTGTATAAAATTTAATTTTCCGTTATCCATTATGCTGGATAAGTATTATTTATAATATTATTATTAACAATATTATAATATTACCATTAATTTAAGTTTCAAGTTTAAATTATTTATAAGTTTGTATTTTTTGCATTAGTTAATTAAAATAAGTAATCCCCATTTTTAAAAAATATTTTGTTGTTTTGTAAAAATACCTATTTATTTTGTAATAAATATGTAGGGTTTTTGCTGCTGTGAAGGAGAGAGTATAACGGCAGAGGGCCTTTGTAAGGCATTTTACCTCCACTCCGTAAACTTCTTTTCATAGATAGTGTGCCGTGTTCACGTGTCTCAAGGGAGAAAACCCAGAAAACATTAAAGAACTCATCCCGACAAAAAAGAATGCTGTCTTACTACTAGACAACGGTGAGGCCAAAATATTGAATGCTTATGATAGCGACTTTTTAAAAATTAAATTTAACAAAAATATTATAAACAACAAAAATTATAAGATATAATAAAAAATAAATTATAATAAAAAAGGATGGTAGATAGTGTTTAGATCTTAAATAGAAACAATGTATCAGAATTAAAATGTTAAATAGCCATTACTTTGACCATTATTGTTGGGTCAAGATGAATAAATATGAGCTATCCGTTGCTTAGTAGCAGGATACTATACTTTGGAATCAAGCATGAGTTCGATTCCGGCCACTGTGAACAATGGGTGAAGTATGTTTTCCCTCGCTTAACATCATTACAAACCGCTTGGTAGACAATTTATGGAAATCCATATGCCAGATTACATATAATGGTGATTAAATATTGAGTGAAGTATTGTTATCATTTTAATGTTTGAAACTTTAAATAATACAGGGAAGAATAAAATTTGATGAAGTCTCTAATCACACGAAAGAACTACGTATTATTTTACATTTTTCAAGAAGTATTTACCAGGCTTATATGCTTTTTCCTAATTTATATATTCCTAATTTACTAAATCTCGAGATATCGAGTCTTCTCGAAAATAAAGATTAAAGACAACTTAAAAGTAATCAATTTAGGTAAATTAGTTCATTTTATTTATTGTTTCAAGGCATTTTGAAAAAGATGGATAAGAAAAGGTAGAGTTTTACTTAATAATTTGCTACTTAATGATTTTAAATAATCAATTTATTCTAGGAATATTTTATTATTAATAAAAGAATTTTTTTAGCAAATTAGAATACATAAAATTTCAAAAAATAATCCTTTTTATTTCGTACATTCATGATTCATTAACTCAACAATCATTCTCATTTTCTAGAAAATAGCATTTTTTAGCCATAAATTAGTTAAAATAGATGTTACATACTTAACAAATAATTCAACAATTTAGATAAAGGATGTGGATAAGTTTGAAATTCATAAAATACTCAAAGAAACACTGAATTGTAAAAAATGAAAATTATCATCAAAACTAAACCTCTTTCATAAAAATCTAATTAACATTATTCCTTGCAATAAAGGATTGTTTAATTTAAGTTGAAATAAATTAAACTAAATCCCCTATCCAAAAAATTTTTTTTGACATAACATTTGTCAACAGATAATATGTGTTTGGTTTTACTATATTTTCATAGTGAATAGAAATAGTACTATATAGAGTTTCCTAGTCTGTATTGAATGGGGATAATAAATGTGTGGATATAAAATCAATATTACAGTCTTACATATTTATATCTCTGTTATTTTCAGTTAATCAATATTTAGTTCATGAACGCATACGTATTTAAGAAGTTTTGCCATGCTCCTTAGAGAAAATGTAGAAACATTTAGAAAATTCTAATACTGAACAATAATATTTAAAAAATTTTATAGAGATAAAGAATTATATTCCTCTCTACACAAAATATAGTTTATCATTTCAAAAGATTTTTTATATAAAAATTATTATAAAAGATGATTTTTCTAAATATTATCACTGAAATAAAGCCATTCTTAATTGGTTAATGAAAATTGAAAAACATGTTATTGATTAATACATGAAATTATATTTTGTTAAAAGATACCACTAAAAAATAAAAGCTGGATTTTATTTACGAAAATTATGTTTTCATAATCCAAATTAAAATTATCAAAGGAATAAAAAATAGTTTTCATAAAATTACAGCTGTTAATTAATTTTTATTTGAAATTACTTGTTCTCACATTCATTACCCTCTTGCACTACTCAGAACATTGTTCGCAGTAACTTTAGTAAAAGTACCTTAAAAATCCTGAGATTTGATACATATTGGAATTCAAAATTATCACTGAATTTCTTATAGTAAAATGTAGTAAAATTTTAGAATTCTTTTGATTCATTTCAAGAATTAATTAAAAATTATACATATACGATATTCGATATTCAACTTATAAAAATTTCTTATTAAATTAAGTTGAATACTATTTCTGCTGAGTTAAAGATTTTTATATAATTACTGTGTTTGTCATTATATAAAAATCTTTATTGCAATTTATTATGAAAGTAAAGACACTTAAAATATTTGCATTCTATTTCTAATTGAAAATAAAATGTTACTGAGAAATATTTTCTTATTTTATTGAGGTGAAAATGAACCACAGTTTTAAAATGTAAATAGCATTCATGCGTTAAAATAATTATATTTACAATTTAAAATTTGCTAAAAACTAATAAATGTCAAACAATTCTATGACTGAGTGCTTTATTCAAACTATTTTCAATACTATTTGCTCACAATTTTAAAGATATCTCTGTAGATTTTATAGATTTTTTTACAATAATACTCTCTCTCTCTCTCTACACGCGTTTATTGTGTATTGATATACGTATACACAGTTTTCAAGTATGAAAATGTCACTAAAAATGACTCTTTAAGTATTATTCAACTGCGGAATCCTCAAAATTTTCAATTGTTTATGTTTCAGACATCGAAATATTTTTTTTTAAACTCGAAAAAATCAGGCTTATTTAAAAGCATTTACATAAAAATTCATTTCTTACTTAACGTCGTTTTTTCAGTTATACTATTTATGATCACGAAATATTTAAAAAGCATCGTTCTGTTTTTTATAATACAATACTTTTCTATTTAAGAATATAAAAATACTTATTTCTCTAGAATAGAATTCCTTTTTTTTTATTCTAGTGAAATCAGTATATAATGAAATAAAATTCAAAAATCTTTTGATTTTTAAAAAATATTTTATTTTTCTGTACATCATATTCTGATTAATATTTAAATATTATATTCATTAAAAATGAACTTGAGTATCACTAACTGTGAGAAACTTCATTTAATGAAATTTAATTAAATGAAATTTTTCACCTTTCATCTCATTTTCTTTTGGAATCTTTGATCTGTTTTAAAGCAATTGAGTCATTATTTATTTCGGAGATGGGTATTTACAAAGATGAATGAACTCAGTTAATTTGATGAGGATATTAAACTATCTAATTTCTATGCCTCAGTCACTGAATTACTTAAGAAGAATTTTTACGCATATATAATAAATCATTTGAGCGATTCACTTATAAGACAACATTTAATAGTATATAATGATATTTTTCTCATAACTATCATTATAATATATATTCGGAAAATTAATTTTCTTGTAAAACTTTGTACTTCTATGTTATTGAATATAATTTATATTAAAAAGATACTTTCATTGTTGTGTATAAAGATTTAAAACGTAGATAAACCAGCCATTTAATTATTTTTAAGCATACAAAAAACTTAAATGGAAAATAAGACTTCACCAAATATATATAAAAACCGACTAATAACTGTTCTGTTAAGGAATTGCTTAATTAATTCTAAACTTCCCCAGTGGGCATAATTAGAAATAATTACATTAGTTTTTATCACTATGAATGATTTTCGGAAGAAGTTACGTAAGTCTTACATAAACAATTATATTGCTTTTTGTTTTTATTAGTTTTATAGCTTCTATATATACTTTATTCAACATTTGTGAATATTAGCTTTTTCTAATGCCGCATCAACAAACATAAGGGTTTTGAGGGAGAAAAACATTTAAACTAAACTTATGACTATAATAATAAACACTAGATTTCCCAAATCATCAAATCTTTTGAAAATTTAAACAACTGAATCTTCAAATACTCGAGTCTGAATGTTAACTTGAACTCGTATTCAGATAAAACTTACGTATTAACTCAAAATTTTAACTATAATGGAATAAGTGATATCTAAAAATGCTTTCACTATAAATTATTATTTTAATTAACAGACTAAGATATTTTTAATTTAATTACTTTAAATCACACATACTTAGTTATAACATATTTTTTCATTACATTCATTTTTGGCAGTGAAATTTTATGTAAGTCTTAGAATGCAGGATATCAGAGTATATTATTGTAATTTAGAGAGATTTTGCTTAGAGAGTTCGGATTTACAGTTTTTAAATTCCAAATTTTATGCGTATTCCATCAAATTAAATAAACACTGTTAATGTTCTGAGCTCTGTGTGAGGAATGAGTTCATTGTTAGTGAAACAATATTTTAAAAATTATTTAAAATGCGGGGAGAGACATGAATTTTAAAATCATTTCAATTAAACATTTATGTTTCATTGAAAGTACGCCATTTTTTCCGACTCATGTCATTAAACATAGTCAATTGTTTATAAAATAGAATCGTTGTCAAGTGAAAATGTCGGCACAGTTGCCGGCATGGTGAGGAAATTCGAAGGATAGCTCTCCTTCTGAGTTTCCACACCATCAACCAATGAACATTAAATTCAACAAATTCTCAATGAGCATATTATTTCAATGCAACAACTTTTGCCTCAAACAGGTATCGAATTGCATTTAGTTTAAAGAAGGATTTTTACTGTATCAGAGTATCATGACTCTCAACGCTGCAGTAATAGTTTCACGCGATTTAACGCAAAAATATTCCATCATGAAGCTACAGTGAAACAAAGCGAATAAAAAAAGACAAAAAAGCACTGCTATTATAAATCTATAATTTACTTCTGAGAAGACATACTTCTAATATTTTCAAAAGTACATTTTTTCCATCTGATACATCTCAAAAGTAAGTTAAATTGGATAAATCGTTTCCTTCGACTTAATTTCTTCCACAAAAGGATCTACTGAGCTGTAATTTCATTGTGAAATATTTCTCTCACTAAACCAATCTCTTTGTTTAAAAGAAGAAAAAATGCGATTGTCATTCTTTCGTCTCACTTCGTACATCGGCTCTATTTCTTGAGCTCACGTTAATGACGTCAATGCCTTTTTCGATCAGGAAATGCTGGCTTTGTTAAAAGCTATGTTGGGCGTTATAGGTGCACATCATTTGCATAAATCACGCTCTGCTAATCTTTCACATGTCCTTTCATGCTTTATGCAAATTTCGCGTTATTCAAGTGCTTCCTCCTCAGTATTGTCATTTGAAAGGGAGCAGCTAATTATGAGCTATAAAAATATTTTACATTTTATAACTTCTTCATTTTTAAAAAACAGATGAAGGTTCTTTTTAAACTAAGAATAAATTTAATCTCATAATAATTAATGGAAGTAGATTATTATGAAGTAACAAATTTATTTCAAGAGAAATAGTATTTCTTGTCATTGAGAAGCAAATTTAAATCCACCGTTTTGTTGGAAATTCTAAAAATGTTAATAATTAATCATTTTACTGTCTGTATTGAAACCACTCGATTGTTTCAAAATTTTAGTTTTAGGTATAACAACGTAGAATATAAAACTACAATATAAGTTCATGCCATGATGAAAAATAACATAAACACACAAAAAATTAAACTAAATATTTTATAAAGCATGAAAATACTATTGACCAACAATTTTATTTTGTAGAAAACATAAGCTAAGAATCTACTCACGTAATGAGAATTCATCAGCATTTGTTTAGTTAGAAAAATGTGCATTAAAAATAGAATATTAATCATGCTTAATTATTATTAAGAATAATAAATTTTTCTACGATATGTTAATAAACTTCGGCAATAAAATTATTTCCTTTTAGTGAAATTTTTGTTTGAATTTAGATTAATTTATAATGATTTTGCTTGCATGTATGATGATTGGTATTTAAAATTTTTAACTTTTTAGTTTAATACTTGAAAAATTTAAGAATATTTAGAAAAAGTTTATTTTTATGTATTTTCTTTGTCTTGAAACTTTTACATGGTCTTATTTGTTTGTTATTTCTATTAAACACTTTTATTCAAAACTTTCATGGTTCTTTATTTTATTTGCTATATTTTAGATTTTAAATTATTTTAAATTCATTCTCTTGCTATTTTTATGCAATCCTTTAAATTTCCATAGTTGTAATTACTTAAAAAGGCACTTTTAATTATATGTTCTTTTAAAATTAGAATATTTTCTACTATTTTTCAACTATTATATAAACTTTTTCTTCATGAAAAAGTGAGAAAATATCGTCGATTATATAAAATATGTCCTTACTTTTCACACACTCATAGATCTTAGCACTTATACAAATTTTATATGTTTAAATAATTACTAAAATATAAAAATTATGTGTAAAATACCTTCAATTTATTGTTTTTAAGAATATTTTCACGAAACATATTTTTTTTTCGCTGTTTCTTCTTGTAACTTGTCTCATTCTTTAATTTACTAGTTAATTTAAAATAAAATCTTGGAAAAAATTTGAGATGAATAATTTTTGCACATTTATATTTGTTTTTTTAGAAATTAAGAATTGTAAAATTTGCAAAAAATTTTATTTAATGACAATTTTTAGCTATTAAATTTTCCACTGACATGCATTTTATTTTATAGGGGTATGACAGTAGAAGAACTTGACATTGAACTAGAACTTGAACAAGACTTGGGAAGAAGAATAAATATTGCTAATTTAGTGCCTTTTCTACGGAATTTAAGTATTGTTTCTGACAAACACGTATGAAAGACTATCATTAACTAAGGATGTCAGAGACTTATGAAAATTGGATGAACGCCACGACTTTCTCAGATCAATCCTCCACTCTTTCAGTGACTGACCAAGAGCATCCAGAGGCTCAAGATAGTTCTCTGAGAGACGAACTAGCCTTTAATGATAGTACCGTGTCGACAACAAAACCGGTCATTTCTATTGCTCGACGTAATGAACGTGAACGGAAACGAGTCAGACTTGTGAACCAAGGATTTGCCATTTTAAGGGAAAGGGTGCCCCGAGAGAGATGTAGCAGGGGCCGTCGTTCCAGCAAAGTTGAAACATTGAGATCCGCTATTATGTACATCCGACAATTACAACAACTGTTGGTAGAGAATCAGATGCGTTTACAAGAGCAAAGCAGATCGTATTGTTATTCTTATGCCGGTAACAGTGCATTGTCCAATTCTGATATGGTGCCCACATTTGGTAACTATCCAATGCATGGTGACTTTTCTACTGCTGGTATGCAACCTTCCTCTTATCAATACAATGAAAACGCATCAATGCAATATACAACTTCAAAATATGACCCTCATTTGTCAGCACCGTGGTTTACCTATAACTAATATAATGTCATAAAGGATGAATTTAAAAAAAAAAGAAAAATATTGTGACCAATTACTATGAAACTTTAAATTCCTTCAAATAAAAGAACAATTATCATGATGACAAGGATTATTTTCTGATAAAATATAAGTACTTCCAATTTTATAGCCACTGCTTTCATATTCATTGTTTACATATTACTGTGAAAAATATATTTCGTTCAAAATACATTTGCGTAAATTTTATAAGAAACTACATGTTTTTTTCAAATTTTTATTTGCAATGCATACACTAATTTTTAAAAATATATTTTCAATATTTTGTTTGAAGTTTTGATAAAGATAAAAGTAATATCATGAACATTTCAGAGTGAAAATTTATTAAGTTTCACTGTGTTATGATAAACATATTACCATGTGAATTTATCTGTTTTTAAGACACTAAAAATATTTATTTGTTTAAATAATGTAAGAATAAAATATTATAATATAGGAAAGTTTATAATTTTCTTTCAAAAAATGATAGAATACCATTTGCTGTTGTATATTATAACAATATGGTTATGTAGTAATGTGGAAGAAGTTAATTTTTAGAAATAAAATCTTCTATCTTGGAAATATAATCGCCAAGATCTCTTCTTTTAAATTCGTGTAAATTGTATGCCGAAACACTTATGACATAGAACATATTTCCATTTTTGAATATTTCTACCATCAGTCTATGCGTGGCGCTGTTTTTAGCAAGTAAGATGCTTGTAAGTCAATTTTCTTAGAAAATGCAGCTGCATTTTTATTATGAAAGAACCTTAAACTTTGACATAAAATGTCCATTTTGTTGATGCAAAATAAAACTGTCCAGAATTATTAAAGAACACGTATAAAACATCAATATTGTGTTATGCTATAATGTATTTGTAATAAAGAATTGTCTTGAAATAAAGTATTATATGTTATTTTAGAGTTTATATTTCTAATAAAACTATTGGGTAATCTTGATCATTTGCAAAATTTTTGTATCCTTTTACAATACATAAAAAATACTCTAAAAAAATGCTTCAAAAATAATAAATGTCTTTTGTTTTTTTTAAAGCACCGTTAAAAAGACAAATGACTGTTACGTATTAGATGCGATATAAAAAATATGTCTTTTTATTTTAAATACAGCTACTTTTAACGTTTTGTCAGATTAAAAAAGAATTTTTCAGAGATTTAGCGAAAATGTTTTTGATCATTATGTAAGAAAAAAATGTCAATGAAAAAAGAGTTTCTTTCTGACAAGGAATATGACTCTTCTTTTTTTGTTATTAAAATAAAAAACGAGGATAAATCTTCATTATCACTTCACTATCATTATTATCTTATCGAAAACTTGTCACTAGGAAATAATAACTTCTCAAGTATCTCTTAAAAATAAATAAAAAAAAAGGTGGAAATGAAAAAAGACTTTGCATTCAAATTATATAATCCCGTTGTTGGATTTTTATTGTTTCTGATCCTATGTAGCATTGCTAAACCAAATCCACAATCCTCACATAACCAAAAAACAGCAGAGGATTAACCCTTTTTAAATAATCCATATGCGTATATTACAAATATATAACCTAATCAAATTTTACTTCTTAAAACTTCCTTGAAATGAATTTTTACTATATTTCACAAAAATTAAAAATCAATTTATCCAAAATTAAATTCGACTAATCCCTTATATAAAAATTTATTGCATTGTCATTCATTTAAAAATCCCTTTAATTCAAAAGACTTAAATTAATTAACTGTAAATAAATTTATAGAAGCAAATTAAAGAATATAAAATTGCATAAAAAAATATTAACTAAAATTATATTTTGTTAAAAACTCGAACTATTCATTAAAAAGTTATGTCACAAAAAAATATTTCAGAAAAAATCATGAGTTGGGAAAATTTATCCTTATATTAATTCCTTAAATACAGAAAACATAGTAGCAAAATTGAAATAAATTGCACATTTCTGAAATGGAAGCTTGTTGTTTTCCGAGAATAACATATTTTCGTCACGCTAGAGCAATATCAAGACTGGCCATAAAACATCCCCTTCACAACAGAGAAAAACTACTTACTTATCATTGACTTATTGATTCTCTGAAGAAAAATATAGGGGACAACAATATACACTAACGTAATGAAGTAAATATTTGAAAAGAATTGAAACAAAATGGAAAGTAAAAGTAATTCACCTTAAATTTTTACTTAAGTGC